>ML315874.1:0-166503 GCA_005239505.1 Nicotiana paniculata
ATATTTTTGTCTTTTTAATAGGAAAAAGTGCTTACCAGCACTTGTTTGCCAAACACTTCAACAGCTTTTTTTATGCTTCAGCACTTTTATCCAAACATGTAACTGCTTATTTATAAAATAAGCTCCAGCACTTAAAAGCCCACTTTTTTAAGCCAATCCAAACGGGCTCTAGAACTGGTGTTGTAGTCAAAGCTGTAATGAGCTTCTGGAAGCTCGTCTCACATTGTCGGACCAACGAAACGGAGCACCCTTCTAGGTCAATATAGTCGAAGGTGCTGCAATAGATGAGAAGCCCTCCACAAACCGATGATAATAACCTGCTAACCCTAAGAAGCTCCAGATCTTAGTCGTCGTAGTAGGACGAGGCCAACTCTGAACTGCCTCAATCTTCTTGGGATCCATCTTAATACCCTCGCCTGATACAACATGCCCTAGGAATGCTATGGAATCTATCCAAAACTCACACTTGGAGAACTTAGCATATAACTTCTATTATCGCAAGGTCTTAAGCCCCACTCTTAACACTGGTTCACCCTAAGGTGATACACTCGGTCTGATGAACCCCTTTGCTAGAAATGCCTCAAGATGTTCTTTCAACTCCTTCAACTCTTTCGGAGCCATACGGTATGGTGAGATAGATATAGGTTTGGTACCTGGAGCCAAATAAATATGCCAAATCAATGTAGAAATCGATATCACAATCTAGTGGCATTCCTGGAAGATCAGAAGGAAACACATCAGAGAACTCCAAGACTACGGGCACATACTCAATCTCCAGAGCCTCTGTGGTAGTATCCCGAACATAAGCTAGATAAGACAAATAATCCTTCTCGACCATGTGTCTAGTCTTCATAAAAGAGATGATCCGACTAGGTGTGCTGATAGACCCACTCCAATCTAGGAAACTATGGCATCGCCAAGGTGACAGTCCTGGCATGGCAATCAAGGATGGCGTAATATGGAGATAACCAATCCATGCCTAGGATGACCTCAAAGTCAGTCATATCAAGTTGTAGAAGATTCGCTCTTGTCTCATAGCCATATAATCTAACAATACAGGACCGGTAGACCCGATTCACAATAAGAGATTGCCCACCGGAGTGGACACATAAACAGGAGTACCCAAGGACTCATGAGGAACATCTAGGAAATGGGAAAACAGAGAGGACACATATGAATAGGTAGAACCTGGATCAAATAATACAGAAGCATCCCTACCGCAGACAGAAATAATACCTATGATCACTGCATCTGAGGCCACTACATCTGGTCTGGCTGGGAAAGCATAGAATCTAGTTGGAGTGTCACTTGGTTGGCCTCCGCCTCTAGGACAGCCCCTAACCACCTGCCCTCTGCCTCTAGGAGGTCAGACGACTAGTGCGGATAGTGGTGCTATAATCATAGGTTTCTAACCCTGCTGCACTTCCTTAACCCGAAGTCTGAGACAAAATCTCTTCATGTGGCCAGGATCTCTGCACTCGTAACAACCCCTCGGAGCGGTGGACTGTTGCCTTGAAGTCTGACCCTGATGGTCTGAATACCCACTGAAGGAACCTTGAATAGCTGGTGGGAAGTAGGAACTCTCTGGCATGGTGCTAAAATAAGGTCTCACTAGAGCACCTCGAGGAGGCGGTGGTGCTAGATATGTGGGCCTGATGGGTTGATCCCTCATGAACTGACCTCTGCCCCCAGCCGGAACACCTCTAAACTCTCCAGAGTAACGGAATCGCTTGTTCCCCGGTATCTGATCTCGACCTCGGTGAAGATAACCCTCAATCCTCCGAGCTATCTCCACAACCAGATGGTAAGAAGTACCCATCTCAACCTCTCGGTCAATAGTGGCCTAAATACCGGAGTGCAATCCTGCAACAAATCTCCGCACTCTCTCCGCCTCAGTAGGAATATCATAAGTGCATGTCGAGACAACTCGGAGAATCTCACCTCATAATCGGTCACTAACATCTAACCCTGCTGGAGCTGATCAAACTGAAACTTTTACTCTTCCTTCTGAGAAGATGGAATATACATGTCCAGGAAGGTACGTGTGAACTGGTCCCAATTCAAGGGAAGATAACCTGTTGGTCTGCCAAGAAGATAAGACTTCCATCATCTACAAGCCATGCCCTCCAGCTGAAAAGTAGTGAAATCCACCCTGTTGGGGCTCTAATATACTCATGTTGTGAAGTCTGTCCATGTACCAATCAATGAAGTCCTAGGAATCCTCATGTCGCTCACCTTTGAGGACAGGAGGGTGTAGCCTAGTCCATCTGTCTAATAGCTTATGCGGCTTGCCGACCGCAACTGGTGTGGGCTCAGGTAAGGGTGTTGTTACTGGATGGGCTCCGCCCATGGGTAGTGTGCCAAGGATCTGATATACAACAGTTGCGTGCCCAGGAGCCTGAGCAGTAAGGGTATGTGCTCCCCTCCAGCCTGAGATGTAGTTGGGTCTGCTGGAAATAAAATAGCTTGAGTAATGGTGTCCATTAACTGCAGCATATGGCTCATGACCTCCTGGAATCCCGGTGCGGACATGAAATCCACCAGGGCTGGCTCTGCTGTAGGCATCTCGCCCTGCTCCTCAATAATGGGATCCTCTGCTAGATCCACTGGTGGTATAGCTGGACCACTCTAGGACGTCCTCTTCCCCTACCTCAAGTCGGTGCCCTCCCCAGACCTCTGCCTTGGCCTCTAGCAACAGAGGGAACAACTCCTCCCAGGTCTGGAACATCCGCCGTGCGTGTTCTCACCATCTGTGAGAGAATAAGAGAAAGACACTTAGTATAACATCAACTGCATGATAGGATATGAAGAAAGAGTAGTTTCCTAACACCCTATAGCCTCTCAAAGATAAGTGCGGACGTCTCCGCATCGATCCGCAAGACTCCCTTAGGCCTGCTCATAACTTGTGAGACCTACGTGAACCTAGTGCTCTAACACCATGTTGTCACGACCCAATTTCTCCTATGAGCCGTGTTGGCACCCAACGTTATCGCTAGGCAAGCCAACAGTGAACTAACTCTGTGATCCCTTCTTTTAAAGATTTGAAATAGTTGATTTTTAGTTTGTGCATAAATAAGAAATAAGATTTTAATAAAAATGATAGATCAAATTTTGAAAGTAAGTGAGACAAGTAAAATAACCCAAAAACCATCAAGTGTGTACTAGCATAAATCACCAAAACCTGGTGTCACAAGTGTATGAGCTACTAGTAGAATATACAAAAGAGTACTACACTACAGTCTGAAACAAAATAGACAAAAAATAAAGCAAAATAAAGACTCCGCCTGCTATAGAACGGGCTCGGAAGGAAGCTTACCGCAAAGTCTCGTTGTAGTAGTCAAGGATGCGCGCCGGACTGAAATCCAGATTCACTATCCTCAGATCCTGCACATTAAGTGCAGAAGTGTAGCGCGAGTACATAAACAACATGTACCCAGTAAGTATCTAGTCTAACCTCAAAGAAGTAGCGACGAGGGGTCGACTTCGACACTTACTATGGGCCAACAATAAAAATACATAAAATTCTAATTAAACATGGGATATATAAATGAAAATGGAACTCATAATCAAAAAATAAATAAACAGTCCTTTCACCATTTGTAAGAAACAAATCAATTTCCCTCATTTAATCATTTAACCTCTCAAGCCAGCAAAACAATATCAAATGTATTTGAGCTTCTAGTATTTTTACGCACGAATTATGATGAGGATGTATGTCCCGATCCAAAATACATATATTATATGCACTATCGAGGGTCGAATGGCACGAACCTATGATGCATCTATTAACCTGCTGAGGTGAACGGCCCGCTCCCATGAGAGTAGTGGAATTTACCCTGCTCGCGGAATATGCTTGCGACGCGGTTGAACATAGATTTCTCAAGTTATCATAATATCCCTCAATTCATTTCTGTAACAAGAAATTCAACTAAAATCTTTTAAAATATGAAATCCTCAATCTCAACTCTATTCAAGGCAACTAGTAAGCATAATCAAATAAAGGTGTCAACAAAGCATGGTGTAAACTTAAAACTACCCGGACATAAGTAAAATTAGTATCTATGTATGGACTCTCGTCACCTCGTGCATACTTATCCCCCAAAAATAGAAGCACATATTAATTAAATTCTCCTATGGGGTTAATTCCATCTTACAAGGTTATAAAAGAGACTTACCTCATCTCAAAGCCTACTTTTCGGTCCAAGATTGTGCTTAAACCCTCAATTCCGTGCCAAACAACTTGAAACTAGTTAAATTTTATACATGCTCAAAAGTTCATATCCCAATTATTAAAGTAATTATCCAACCTCAATTGAAGAATTCCTAAAATTCACCAATGGGCCCACGTGCCCGGATTCCGAAAATTTTCGAAGAGAGTTGTTACCCATAACCTCATGAACTCAAATATATAATTTTCACTAAATTCTATAACTATTTTTGTGGTTAAATCCCATTTTTTATCAAAAACCTTGGTTTTCACCTAAACCCATGATTTTTACTCATTTACATGTTAAATCTACCCATAAACTATGTATTTAACTCACTTTGTCTAGAAATTACTTACCTCAAAGTGTTAGGTGAAATTCCCTCTCTAAGAGCACCAAGAATCGTCCAAGCAATGAAATAAATGAGCTCAAAATGCCCAAGTCCCGCATTAAATTGGGGTTCTTCCTTCAACGAGTATCGCACCTTCGGAGGGTTGTCCGCATCTGCGAAAAAGTCATCGCAGATGCGACCCTTGCCCAGTGGACTAATTCCCCTTTTGCATACCTCTGGCCCGCTTCTGCGGGTCCGCTCCTGCGATGCACATGACGCACATGCGACTTAGGCCGCTCATACGGTTCCTTTCATCGCTCCTACGCGTTTGCAGGTGACCACGCCCACCCGCATCTACCGTTCCTGGGCTGATCTTCCTAGGCCGCTTCTGCGAGCTCATACCAGCGGTAGGCCCTCCGCATGTGCTACTACACCAGAAGTCTGGTGCTTCAGTTGCTGCCCCTAAGTCCAAACTTGGTTCGTGCTTAGTCTGATTAACACCCAGGGTCCCCGGGGCCCCACCCGAATGTACCAACAATTTTGAAATCATAAAACGGGCTCGCTCGCACCCTCAGAACGCATAAAAAAACAATGAAACTAAGAGTCATACCCTAAGCCAGTTGAATCAAAAATATGAACTTCAAGTTCTTCTAACTTACTCCCAACGCGCCGAAACATACTTAAACTACTCGGAACGACACCAAATTTTGCGTGAAAGTATTAAATCACCATACGGAACTATTCCTAGACTTGGAATCCCAATTGGACCTTGATAACACCAAATCCTACTCCAAACCAAATTTAAAAAACTTTAAAACCTTCAAAGAGCTAACTTTCACTATTAGGCGCTGAAATGCTCCCGGGTTATCCAAAACTCAATCCGAACATACGACTAAGTCCAAAATCAACATACGAACCTATTGGAACCGTCAAATCCCGATTCCGAGGTCGTTTACTCAAAAGGTTGACCGAAGTCAAACTTAGCATTTTAAAGGCTAAACCATGAAACCAAGTGTTCCGATTTCAATCTGAACTCTTCCAAATCCCAAACTAACCATCCTCGTAAGTCATAAACAGTAAAAGCACATAAGAGGAGTCTTATTTAGTGGAAAAGGATTCTGTAAAGCAAACAACTGTCCGGGTCATTACAAGAACATTTGTTAATGTAATTAAGTTTGCTAATATACTTTTTTTGTAAACCGGTATGAAACTATAAAAGCTATATCTTAACTAGTGTTACATGGATGGAAGGTTAGAAGAAGTAAATTTTTAAAAAAATAAAAGAGAATCAATAAATCACAAATGGGAAATACAATGGTATTGATGTTTAAACTTTATGGTTTACAACAAATTAATGTGGAGTTATAATTCATCGTTTAATAGGATTTCCAATTAACCCCATTCATGAAAGTGGAGAATTATTTAATATTTAATAGGAGGTTACTTTTTAATGATGGAAGGGGTGCCAACTTTGTCTTTATTTCAATTAAAAAATTTCTTTTTGATTTATTTTCTCATATGTATATTTACATATTTGTACAAAATCATATTTGAAATAATAATATGTTAAAGGGTATTATAGTCACTCAACTTTATAACTTTATAAGTTTATTTCGGTCTTTTATATTTTAGCTTGGGTCTTCATACTTATAATATAGTATGATGATATGGATTTTCTCGCTGCTATTTGGAGACATTCTTCCCTTTTTTCCTCATCAAGCAGATGAGTATTGGAAATCTAAATAATACGTGGATCGATGAGAGGAGTCATACGATCCTTTTCACTTTCCATAAATTGTCCATGCAACATCCTTCGAGTGGAGAAACATACAAAAATTATGAGCAAACCAAATGGCAGAGGCTTCTCGTCCGCCTAGGTCTGTGAAGCCTAACAAAAATGTAATGATCTGACTGGTCAACATGAGAATTAACGTATTTTTTGGTGGATTAAGGTCTATAGAAGCTTCATATTATGTGTTATGATTTGCGTGTATGGTCGAGTTCAGTTTTTGGATGGTTCGGGGTCAATTTGGAAGAAGGATTCTTGTTTTAGAAGCTTAGGCGGTAAAAGTTGACCAGAGTTTTGACTTCCATGTAGACGACTCCAAAATGATGTTTTGATGGTTCCAATAGCTTTTTATGGTTATTTTGTACTTAGGTGTGCGTCCGGATTTGGATTTGAAGGTCAGTATGGTAATTTGAAATATTTTGACAAAAATTGAAAAGTTGAAGTTTTGGAAGGTTGAGAGAATTGACTTTGGTGATATGTGGGTCGGAATGTGAATCCCAGAGTTGTATTAGCTCTGTTATGTCATTTGGAACTTGCATGAGAAATTTGATGTCATTCCGGGTTGATTTGATATGTTTCAGCGCGAGTTTGAGAAGTTGAAACATTTGGAAATTATGAGTTCAATTCGGGGTGCTATTTATAATTTCTGCATTGTTTGATGTGATTTGAGGCCTCAACTAAGTTCGTATTATGTTTTAGGATGTATTGGTATATTTGGTTGATGTCCCGGGTCCTCGGGTGTGTTTCGGATGCGCCACGGGCCATTTTTTCATGCTTTTGAGTTTTTGGTTTCTGATGTTGCAGTTGCTCTACGTGATCGCAAAGATGAAACTATGATCACGAAGTGATTCTGGGAAAAATAGCATTCTTTCTCATCGCGGACGCGACAGTGGGTATGAGTTCGAGAAAGTTCAGCTGGTTGTTATTCGCATTTATGTAGGGTGTTCTGCGTTCGCATAAGATAATTGGAGACTGGTGGAATGTTGCTCGTTGCATTCGCAAGATTTTATGCGTTCGCGAAGGTTGGCCAATTTTTTTATCGCGTTCGCGAGGTGTTTTTCGCGAATGCATAGCTCATTTTCTGCAAAAGTGATTTTTGTGTTCTTCAATCGCGAGGTGTGTTCCGCGATTGAGTAAGAGGAATGCCTTGGTAGAGTTATAATAACTCTATTTCGAGGATTTGTCCATTTTTATCATTTTTTGAGTTGTAGGCCTCGGATTTGAGAAATTTTTTAGGGGTTCTTCTCGTGTAGGTTTTGGCTAAGTGTCACGACACAATTTACCCTCCGAAAGTCATCGTGGCGGCACCTAGTCTATTCGACTAGGTAAGCCTAATTTGCAGAACAGATATTAAATAGAAGCAATGAAATACAGACAGAAATATGTGAGTCTACAAATGAAACATCGCCACTTGGAGCGTAAAAAATACAACTTCCCAAAAACCCGGAATATCACTTTAGTCACAAGCTCTGTCTCAAAATAACTCTATACAACGTAAGGGAATTTACATGAAAAATCTATCTAAATCTAAAGTGGAAGGTTACTCAAAGGACTCTGCGGACGTGGCCACGAAACTGAGAGCTGGTAACTGGATCTGTACACGAAAAACATCTTCAGGAAAGAGCATGAGTACACCACAAATTGGTACCCAGTAAGTTCCAAGCCTAACCCCAGCTGAGTAGTGACGAGGTCAGGTTAAGGCTCTAGTGGATTTTTATAGTAAAAAAGTTTATTTAATAGAGAAATATAATAAAGTAAAGCAAAATAGTAGAAACAATGAGCTAAAAGAAAATAGCAACAGGGAGCCCTCGGCTCAGCACAACATATCTCACAGTAACAAGTATGTAATGCAGTACAGGGGGAAAGCTCCCGGAATCTCATCTGTAGTCCCAATTTAAATATGCAATGCAGTACAGGGGGAAAGATCCCGAAATCTCGTCTGTAGTCCCAATTTAAATATGCCATGCAGCACAGGGGGAAGGCTCCCGGAATCTCGTCCGTAGTCCCAATTTAAATATGCAATACAGTGCAAATATCGGATGCAATTTATTTAAACAGTTCAGGAAAAATCACAGGCAAAACTATGGATAAAACTACCTAAACATGGTGCACATAGTAATAGTTGGGGGAAGTTCAAGTAAAACATGTAGATATGGTACTTCCTAATCTAAACTACATAGTCAATACATGAGACAGTGAAATAGGAATGAAAATATTTGTGTCATGGAGGGAAAAATGGAGTTTTAGCAACAATGGCCTGTGTGTGCACTCGTCACCTCACATACACGGCACTCAAACAACATAAAAAGTATTAAAATAATCTAAGGGTAAGTCCCCAACACAGAGTTAGGAAAACCACTTACCTCGACTGCGCTACTCAACTCAAAACCACGTCTTGCCACGAGTATCCGACTCCGAATGGCCCAAATCTATTCAATTTGATTGAATAGCGTAAATATCATTTTAAGGAATCAAAATATCTAATACGCGAAATCAGGGAAATTGCCCAAAAAGTCCTCCGGGCCCACGTCTCGGAATCGAGTGAAAGTTACAAATTTAGAACATACATTCACTCATGAACTCACTCGAACAAGAATCATCGAAAACCGACGTCAAAATCCTATTAAATTCTCGGATTCCTATTTGGGGAGTCTTCTTCACATTTTCATGATTTTTCACCCAAATTCAATGATTGCATGGAATAAATTGTTATGGATTAATTCTATACAAGTGAAATAAGGTTAGGAATTGTTACCTACGAATCTTGTCCTCAAAACCCACTCAAAATCGCCTACTCCCGAGCTCCAAATTGTTTTTAGAAGATATGAATTTCAAGCCCTCGAATTTGGTATAAACTGCCCAGCGATCCTGAACTTGCGCCCCTTGGACCGCACCTGCGGAAAATCCATCGCAGGTGCGAAAACTCACTAAAAGGATTGGGGTCACACCTGCGGTCACTGGGCCGCATCTGCGGCTCCGCACCTGCAGAACCCAGATGACACCTACGAAATCTGGTTGACCTTGACCAAGCTCGCACCTGCGAGAACCTCTTCCGCACCTGCGTGTCCGCACCTGCGATTCCCCGTCCGCAGGTGCGAGACACCAGAACCAACAATGGTTCAATTATTTCCAAGTTCCAAAAATCACCCATTGAGCATCTGAAACATCCTCGAGGCCCCCGGGACCTCAACCAAACTTACCAACTAGTCTTAATACCTTATCCAAACTTAGTCGAGCCTCCAAAACACATCAAATAACACCAAAATCACCAATTATACATGGATTCAAGCCTAAGAACTTATGAAATTTCCAAAATCTACAACTGATGCCGAAACACATCAAAACTAGTCTGAATGACCTCAAATTGTACACACAGGTCACAAATGACACAACGGACCTACAGCCACTCTCGGAATTCCATTCCGAGCCCGATATCAAAATTTCACCTATCAGTCGAAATCGCCGAAATTCTAAATTTCGCCAATTCAAGCCTAAATCTACTACAAACCTCGAAATCACATTCTGGACACGCTCCTAATTCCAAAATCACCCAACAGAGCTAACGCAGTCAAAGGAATCTTATTCCGGACCCGTCTTCCCACAGTTCCAACTACAGTCTGATTTCTAAAGCTTAAACTCACATATAAGGACTATGCATCCAAAACTCTCCGAATTCCACCACTCAACATTCCGACAAGTCCCAAAAGCAGAAATAGACATGGGGAAAGTAGTTATTAGGGGATCGGGGCGCTAACTCTCGAAACGACCTACCGGGTCGTTACATTCTCCCCTCTTAAGAAAATCGTTCATCCTCGAACGACTATAGAGACATACCTGAAGCTGTGAAAAGATGAGGGTACTGACTGCGCATATCCTACTCGGTCTCCCAAGTCGCCTCCTCGACCAGATGACCCCTCCACTGAACCTTTACTGACGCAATATCCTTTGACCTGAGCCTTCTGACATGTCTATCCAATATAGCTACTGGCTCCTCAACATATGATAAATCCTTGTCCAACTGGACTGAACTGAAATCAAAAACATGAGTCGGGTCACTGTGATACTTCTGGAGCATGGAGACGTGGAATACCGAATGAACTCCTGCTAGGTTGGGAGGCAAGGCTAGTTCGTAAGCAACCTCCCCAACACACCGCAACACCTCAAAAGGGCCAATAAATCTCGGACTCAGCTTACCCTTCTTCCCAAACCTCATGACGCCCTTCATAGGCGATACTCGAAGCAAAACCCGATCACCAGCCATAAATGCCAAATCACGAACCTTCCGGTCCGCATAACTCTTTTGCCTGGACTGAGCTGCGCGAAGTCTCTCTTGAATCACCTTCACCTTGTCCAGGGCGTCCTGGACCAAATCTGTACTCAAAAATCGTGCCTCGCCCGGCTCAAACCATCCCACTAGGGACCAACACCGTCTACCATACAAAGCCTCATACGGCGCCATCTGAATGGTGGACTAGTAGCCGTTATTAAAAGAAAACTCTGCAAGTGGCGAGTATCGGTCCCATGACCCTCCAAAATCCATCACATAGGCACGGAGAATTTCCTCTAGAATCTCAATCGTGCACTCGGACTGCCCGTCCGTCCGAGGATGAAAGGTTGTACTCAACTCTACCCTGGTGCCTAGCTCCTGCTGAACGGCTCTCCAGAACTGTGAAGTGTGTGTACCTCTGTCTGAAATGATAGATACTGGAATATTGTGGACGCAAACAATCTCCCTGATATAAATCTCCGCCAACCTCTCGGAGGAGTATGTAGTCAACACCGGAATGAAATAGGCTAACTTGGTCAGCCGATCCACAATCACCCAAATAGCATCGAACTTCTTCAAAGTCCGAGGAATTCCAACCACGAAGTCCATGGTGATTCGCTCCCACTTCCACTCTGGAAGCTCAATCTGCTAAGTAACCCTCCCAGTCTCTGATGCTCATATTTGACTTGCTGACAATTGAGACACTTGGCCACAAACTCCACTATATCCTTTTTCATCCTTCTCCACCAATAGTGTTGTCTCAGATCCTCATACATCTTCGCGATACTCAGATGAATGGAATACCGCGAGCTATGGGCCTCCTCAAGAATCAACTCCCGAAGCCCATCCACATTTGGCACACAGATCCGACCCTGCATCCTCATCACACTGTCATCTCCTATAGTCACATACCTGGCGTCACCTCGCCGAACCCTGTCCTGAATAACCAGAAAGTGGGGATAATCATATCGGCGCTCTCGAATGTGGTCATAAAGAGAAGACCAAGCCACCACACAAGCTAAAACCCGGCAAGGCTCTGAAAGATTCAATCTCACGAACTGACTGGCTAAGGACTGAACATCCAAGGCTAAGGGCCTCTCAACTACCGAATGGCATGCCAAACTCCCCAAACTCTCCGCTCGGCAACTCAAGGCGTCGGCCACCACATTGGCCTTCCCCGGGTGGTATAATATAGTGATGTCATAGTCCTTTAGCAACTCCAACCATCTCCGCTGGCGCAAATTGATGTCCTTCTTCTTGAATATGTGTTGCAAACTCCGGTGATCAGTGAAAATCTCACATGGAACACGGTATAAATAATGACGCCATATCTTTAGGGCGTGAACAATTGTTTCCAACTTGAGATCATGAACTAGATAGTTCTTCTCATGCACCTTCAACTGTCTGGACACGTAGGCAATCACCCTACCGTCCTGCATCAACACCGATTTGAGGCCAATCCTCGAAGCATCACAATAGACAGTATAGGACCCTGAACCTGTAGGCAATACCAACAATGGAGCTGAAGTCAGGTCTGTCTTGAGCTTCTCAAAGCTCTCCTCACACTCCTCAGTCCACATGAATGGAGCACCATTTTGAGTCAACATGGTCATCGGTGCTGCAATGGATGAAAATACCTCCACAAAACGGCAGTAGTACCTATCCAAACCAAGGAAACTATAGATCTCTATAGCTGAGGACGGTCTAGGCCAACTCTGCACCGCTTTCACCTTCTTCAGATCTACCTTGATCCCGTCCCAAGACACTATGTGGCCCAAGAATGCCACTGAATCAAGCCAGAACTCACATTTATAGAATTTTGCATACAATCTCTTTTTCCTGAAAGTCTGAAGCACAGTCCTCAAGTGCTGCACATGATCTTCCCGTGATCGAGAATACACCAGGATGTCGTCAATAGACACAATGACGAAGGAATCAAGATAAGGTCGGAATACACTATGCATCAAACGCAAAAAAGCTATCGGGGCATTGGTCAGCCCAAATGACATAACAAGAAACTCATAGTGGCCATATCTGGTTCTGAAGGCAGTCTTCGAGATATCCGACTCCCGAATCTTCAACTAATGATAGCCAGAACACAAGTCAATCTTGGAGAATACCCTGGAACCATGTAGGTGGTCGAATGAATCATCAATGAGAAGCAAAGGGTACCTGTGTTTCATGGTGACCCTGTTCAACTGCCGATAATCAAAACATATACGCATAGAACCATCCTTTTTCTTCACAAATAATATTGGAGCACCCCAAGGTGATACACTAGGTCTGAAGAAACCCTTATCAAGCAACTCCTGTAACTGCTCCTTCAACTCCTTCAACTCAGGAAGAGCCATACGATAAGGAGGGATAGAAATGGGATGAGTTTTCGGAAACAAATCAATTCCAAAATCAATATCTCTATTGGGCGGCATACCCGGAATATCAGTTGGGAATACATCAGGAAAGTCCCTCACTACTGGGACTGTTTCAAATGGAGGGGTACCAACACTGACATCTCTCACATAGGCCAAGTACGCATCACACCCCTTCTCAACCATCCGATGAGCCTTAAGAAATGAAATGACCCGGTGGGGAGTATACTCTAAGGTACCTCTCCACTCTAATCTCGGCAAGCCTGGCATAGCCAGCGTCACGGTCTTAGCGTGAAAATCAAGAATATCATAACGGGGTGAAAACCAGTCCATGTCCAAGATAACATCGAAATCTACCATGCTGAGTAATAATAAATCGGCCCTGGTCTCAAAACCACTAAAGAGAAATCAAACACGACCAATATACGCGGTCCACAACCAGAGAGTCTCCCATAATAATAGATACATAAACAGGAGAACTCAAAGAATCCCAAGATATCCCCAGATGTGGAGCAAAATAAGAGGACACATATGAATACGTAGAGCCTGTATCAAATAATATTGATGCATACCTATGGCAGGCAGGGACAATACCTGTGATGACTGAGTCTGAAGGAACAGCCTCGAAACGGGCTGGAAGGGCATAATATATGGCCTAGACTCCCCCTTTAGGGCGACCTCTACCTCCCCGACCCCCACCTCGAGCTGACTGAGGAGGTGGAGTGGCAACTGGGGATGGAAGGATAACCGGAGGACCCGGTGGAGCACGTGGAGGCTGATAAGACTGTAGAGGTGCACCCCTCTTGGCCCTGGGGCAATCTCTAATCACGTGACGAGTGTCACCACACTCAAAGTAACACATCGGAGGATGTTGTGGCTAAGACTGAATAGGATCTAGCCAGCTAGGCTGGCCGCAAATAGTACCTCGAACTTGAGGCTTGCTGGATACTGGTGGTGCATAATAGGACTCCTGAGGTCTAGGAGGAGATGGAATACTGCTGGCTACTGGAAGGGATGAATGAATAGGGCGACCCACAAAGCCCCTACCGTAACGTGCTGCTGGTGCACGAGCTCCTGAAAAATGGCCAGTCTCTCGAGACCTCTTGGCCTCCCTCTCCTCTCTGTCCCGGGCGAACATGCCCTTACTCTCCTGGCAATACTCACTGCCTGCTGGTAAGTTCTATCCATCTCCAAGTCTCTGGCCATACTGGTCTGAATACTAGGATGGAGTCCCTCAATGAAATGGCGAACCCGGTCTCTGACTGTGGAAACCAAGGCTGGTGCATGCTGAGCTAACTCGCTTAAACGGACTGCATACTGTGACACAGTCATAGTACCCTGGAACAACTGCTCGAACTCCACGTGCCAAGTATCCCTGAGGCTCTGAGGGACATACTCTCGCAGAAACATCTCTGAAAACTGAGTCCAAGTAAGTGAGGCTACCTCGTCCGGACTACTCAGCTCATAGGCCCGCCACCACTGATATGTCGTTCCCCTCAGCTGGAAAGAGGTGAAAGAAACCCCATTAGTCTCCACAATGCCCATAGTGCGGACAATGTGATGACACTCCTCAAGAAATACTAGAGCATCATCTGAAGATAGTCCGCTGAAAGTATGTGGGTGGTACTTCTTGTACCTCTCAAGTCTGAGTTGCTTGGCCTTAGAAGCAGCTACCCTAGCATCATGCTGAGCTGGAGCCGCTGGGGGCATAGGGATATACTACGGGGCCTGATCAACTTGGCCCCTCTGCTCAGGAGTGCGGGCTGCGAGACTCTGTTCCCTCCCCCGGCCTAAGGTGTAGCGGGAGCTATCGGAAGTAGTCCAGCCTAAGCTAGAGTACTGAACATGCACATGAACTGAGCTAAAGTCTCCTATAAGGCTAGAGCAGCAATAGGGACATCCTGTGCCGGCTCTCCAGCTGGGGCTGCCATAGGCTCCTCTGTCACTACTCTCGCCGGTGCTCGGGCAGCACCGCGTGGTCATCCTCTACCCGACCCCGGCCTCTGGTGGCTTTGGCAGGAGGCTCGGGTGCCTGGTCGTCGGTCCTTCCAGTACGGGTCCTCACCATCTGTAGGAAAGAATAGGATAGAATTATAGAATTTTTTATGTCAATAACTCGCACGACAAGGAAATCAAAGAAATATGATTGTTCTTAACAGTTACATATCCTCCCAAAGATAGATATGGACGTCTCTGCACCGATCCGCGAGACTCTAATAAACCGGCTTGTGACTTGTGACTCCTATGAACCTAGACGCTCTGATACCAACTTGTCACGACCCGATTTACCCTCTGAAAGTCATCGTGACGGCACCTAGCCTCTACGAATTTGCGGAACAGATATTAAATAGAAGCAATGAAATAAAGACGGAAATAAGTGAGTCTACAAATGAAACATCGCCACTTGGCGCGTACAAAATACAACTTCCTAAAAACCCGAAATATCACTTTAGTCACAAGCTCTGTCTCAAAATAGCTCTATACAATGTAAGTGAATTTACATGAAAAATCTATCTAAATTTGGAGTGGAAGGTGACTCGAAGGACTCTGCGGACACGGCAGAATTACCTTTCGGTCTCCTGGAAGTTATTTCTCGGACCCCTAGCCATGAAACTGAGCGATGGTACCTGGATCTGCACACGGAAAATATGTGCAGGAAAGGGCATGCATACACCACAAATTGGTACCGAGTAAGTGCCAAGCCTAACCCTAGCCGAGTAGTGACGAGGCCAAATTAAGGCTCTGCTGGATTTTTATAGTAAAACAGATTAAAATTTAACAAAGAAATATAATAAGCTAAATCAAAACAGTAGAAACAATGAGCTAAAAGAAAATAGCAACAGGGAGCCCTCGTCTCAGCACAGCATATCTCACAGTAATATGTATGCAATGCAGTACAAGGGGAAAGCTCCCGGAATCTCGTCCGTAGTCCCAATTTAAATAAGCAATGCAGTACAGGGGGAAGACCCCAGAATCTCATCCGTAGTCCCAATTTAAATATGCCATGCAGTATAGGGGGAAAGCTCCCGGAATCTCGTCCGTAGTCCCAATTTAAATATGTCATGCAGTACAGGGGGAAAGCTCCCGGAATCTCGTTCGTAGTCCCAATTTAAATATGCCATGCAGTATAGGGGGAAAGCTCCCGGAATCTCGTTCGTAGTCCCAATTTAAATATGCAATGCAGTGCAAATACCAGATGCAATTTATTTAAACCGTTCAGGAAAAATCACAGGAAAAAATGTGGATAAAACTACCTAAACATGGTGCACATAGTAACAGCTGGGGGAAGTTCAAGTAAAACAGGTAGACATGCTACTTCATAATCTAAACTACATAGTCAATACATGAGACAGTGAAATAGGAATGAAATAATTTGTGTCATGGAGGGAAAAATGGAGTTTTAGCAATAATGTCTCGTGTGCGCACTCGTCACCTCACGTACACGGTTCCCAAAAGACATAAAACAGTATTAAAATAGCCTATAGGGAAGTCCCCAACACAGAGTTTGGCAAGCCACTTACCTCGACTGCGCTACTCAACTAAAAACCACGCTCTTGCCACGAGTATCTGACTCCGAATGTCCCAAATCTATTCAATTCGATTGCATAATGTAAATATCACTTTAAGAAATAAAAATAGCTAATAAGTTTGAAGCTAATACGCGGAAAAAATTGCCCAAAAAGTCCTCCGGGCCCACGTCTCGAAATCGAGTGAAAGTTACAAATTTAGAACACCCATTCACTCACGAACTCACTCGAACAAGAATCATCGAAAACCGACGTCAAAATCCTATTAAATTCTCGGATTCCTATTTGGGGAGTCTTCTTCCCATTTTCATGATTTTTCACCCAAATTCAATGATTGCATGGAAGAAATTGTTATAAATTAATGATATACAAGTGAAATAAGATTAGGCATTGTTACCTATGAATCTTCTCCTCAAAACCCACTCAAAATTGCCTACTTCCGAGCTCCAAATTGGTTTTAGAAGATATGAATTTCAAGCCCTCGAATTTGGTATAAACTGCCCCGCGATCTGGCACCTGCGGAAAATCCATCGCAGGTGCGAAAACTCACTAAAAGGACTGGGGCCACACCTGCGGTCACTGGGCCGCATCTGCGGCTCCGCACCTACGGAACCCAGACTGCACCTGCGAGAACTGGTTGACCTTGACCAAGACCGCACCTGCGAGACCCTCTTCCGCACCTGCGAGACCCTGTCCGCAGGTGCGAGACACCAGAACCAAAAATGGTTCAGTTGTTTCCAAGTTCCAAAAATCACTTGTTAAGCATCAGAAACGTCCCCAAGGCACCCGGGACCTCAACCAAACTTACCAACCCGTCCTAATACCTTATCCAGACTTAGTCGAGCCTCCAAAACACATCACATAACACCAAAATCACCAATATACATGGATTCAAGCCTAAGAACTTATGAAATTTCCAAAATCTACAACTGATGCCGAAATACATCAAAACTAGTCCAAATTACCTCAAATTTTACACACATGTCACAAATGACCCAACGGACCTACAGCCACTCTCGGAATTCCATTCCGAGCCCAATATCAAAATTTCACCTATCAGCCGAAATTGCCAAAATTCTATCTTTCACCAATTCAAGCCTAAATCTACTACAGACCTCGAAAGCATATTCTGGACACGCTCCTAACTACGAACTCACCCAACAGAGCTAACGAAGTCGACGAAATCCCATTCTGGACCCGTCTTCCCACAGTTCCAACTACGGTCAGATTTCTAAATCTTAAACTCACATATAAGGACTATGCATCCAAAAACTCTCTGAATTTCACCACTCAATGTTCTGACAAGTCCCAAAAGAAGAAATAGACATGGGGAAAGCAGTTATTAGGGGATCGGGGTGCTAACTCTCGAAACGACCTACCGGGTCGTTACAGTAAGTGTTCTCTACCAGGATTTGATTTTATTTCATGATTCCATCTTTATTTTTATCATTAAATTAGTGGGTGTAGGTCCGTTGGGTCAATGGGAGTTCGGATTTTATCATATTGGTCAGGTACCGAGACACGGGCCCGGGGGTTGACTTTTAGTTCAAGTTAAATATTGAAGCTTTATTATCTGAAAATATTTCCTATGAGTTTTATTTATGGTTTGAAGTTATTTTGGCTAGAATTGAGCCATACGGAGGTTGTTTCTCTCGAGAAGGTCATTTTAGAGTATCGGTATAGCTTTTTTGAGGTAACTATCTTGCCTAAATTTGTTTGGGTGAACTACCCCTTAGGATTTGAGTCATTTGTGCTAATTGTGTCATGTGAAGGCTGTGTAGAGGTGACGAGTACGCGCTCGGGCTTATTTGTAAAAATTTGACCGTTTAGGGCTCTTAGGTTCTTATGTCCATTAAATATGAAGTTGTTTGTCATGTTGAATCCCCCATTTACTAAATTCACCCTTACGTGTCTTAATTGGAATTAATTGCTTCATGTTCTAACCATATTGTCGATTAAACTCTTACGTGCCTTAACTGAAGTTGTTGCCCCTTTTTATCACCGTGGTATCCTTTCCGTAATTACTTAACCTTAATTGAAACCATTATTATATTTCCGTAATTTCTTAACCTTAATTGAAATCATTATTATCTCTTCCGTAATTGCTTAGACTTAATGGAAGTTTGTTATCCCTTTCATTGTTGACGTATTCTTATTTGGGGTCATTGATTCATATTGTCTCTCATGTTGTCTAATTGCACTTTCGTGGAATCATTGTTACACATTACCTCTCCCTTGTTGAACTATTCTTGTTGAGACTATAATTTCCCTGTTGTGTCTTTTTTTGTGAGTCAGTTCTTCCTTTTCTTTGTGTTATGAAGTTCTTGTGTTGATTTACTTGCCATATTCTCATGTTATTGTTGTTGTTGTTGTTGTTGTATTCACTATCATTGAGCCGAGGGATATGTGTGGTTGGATATTGAAACTATTCTGAGGAAATGTTGTGGCATAGGGGCACATATTGTTAAATTTTTTGTGTCGAGTTGTTATGTTTTGGTACACGTGTTATTGTTTAAAGGGTTGTTATTGTGTTTGCACGAGGTTTCGGTCGTGCGACTGTTATTGTGTTGCACGATGTTTCTGTCATGCAGTTGTTATTGTGTTGCACGAGGTTTCCGGCGTGTTGTTATTATTATTGATACGCGTGCGGTGGTATAAGTTCTGGGTGTTAAAACGCATGCGTCGAGATAAGGTGGGCTTGAAATGCGTGGCTAGTAGGGAAACTACTAGAAGCCTTGTGGTGTGATAAGGTGGGCTAAAATGCGGGATGCTATTTCGGAAAAATATTTTTCAAAACTAAATATAAAGGCTCCCGCAGTGATATAAGTTGTGATTCATTTTTTAGATTAGAAACTACGAGGCGGTACCTCGGGAGAACTCTAGTTGTCATTCCCCTTTTTTGTGCACTTGTCTTTGATTGTTGTTTCACTTAGCATACTACTAATTGTTTTCCTTCGTGATTGCACTTTTTGCTCAATTCTATGTAGCTAACCTTGTTGTGTTGGTCGTTGCTTCAAATTTCATTGCTGCTTTTAGTACACTCTATATTTCGTAGTTATCGCTTCTTATGTGCCATTCATTGTCTCTACTCTTTTTTGTTGACTGGAATTGTGGTAGAACACTTGCAAAAGCATATGCGTAGTTAAATCACTCATATCGGTTTCAAAAGACGAATTCTCGCGTCATTAACCATTATATGTACTCTTGTTTACTTGCCTTCTGTGTGATAAATATTCTATTGGCATGTGAGTCGTCCGTGCTGACATGAGTTCTAATGTGGGCACAAGATGCCAAGTGATTAGGGTTCACGAATTGGGACCCGTGAGCTATGATTATGAGGTTTGGCACCTTGCGGAAATGGTTGAACAAATCCAGTGTGACAATGGTTGTTCTTATTGAGTTGTTGTTGTTTTTTCCTTTATTTTGATTTCAACGGACTTAAACTGTGTCTAGATTACTCTACGGCGTTATCACTTGACTGGTTCCTGTTAAATATTGTTGTTATGGGTGTCGCGTTGCAAGTATTTCTTAGTATTCCTTATCCTGCTTAGTTATATATTAATATTATTTTTCTCTGTTAGTTCACCTTCACACTTGTTCAGGTTGTTTAGTCCGGTAGGTGTCTTGACAATCCCTCGTCACTATTCTAACGAGGTTAGTCTTGGTACTTACTTGGTACCGCTGTGGTGTACTCATACTACGATTATGCACATTTTTGTGCAGATCCAGATGCCATGGTTGCTGTTGATTATTAGTTGGTTGGTCGAGCTGTGGGACTCAAAGTAAATCTGTTGTCACATTCGCAGACTCAGAGTCACCTTCTGATATTTTCACTGTACAGTTTAATTCTATCCCGAACAGTTTTTAGAGATTTTTCTAGCAAACTAAGTAGAGCTTATGACTTGTAGTACCGGTTTTGGAATGTTATTTCATTTTGTATATGTTGAGTTCATTTAGAAATATCTGGTTTCTGCTTAATAGTTCTGTTGGTTAAANTCGAGGTTAGTCTTGATACTTACAGGGTACTGCTGTGGTGTACTCATACTACTCTTCTGCACATTTTTTGTACAGATCTACGTGCTAGGATTGTTGTTGATTGTTAGCTAGATGGTCGAGCAGTGGAGACTCAAGGTAAACCTGTCGTCGCATTCACAGGCCTTGGAGTCACCTTCTGATATTTTTATTGTACTGTTTAATTCTATCCCCAACAGTTGCATTTAAGGAATTTTCTAGAAAACTCATTAGAGCTTGTGATTATACTACCGGTTTTTGGAATTGTAATTGTGTATAAGATTTCTATCTCGTACTTATCATTCGATGGTTGAATTATTCTATTTATTTAGTTAGGCTTACCTATTCTTAGAGACTAGGTGCCGTCATGACATCTTACGGAGGTAAATTGGGGTTGTGACAAGTTTGTATCAGAGCTCTAGGTTCATAGGTGTTACGAGTCATAAGCATGTTTAGTAGAGTCTTGTAGATCGGTACATAGACGTATGTAGTTATCTTCGAGAGGTTACGGAACCATTAGGACAGTTTCACTTCCTTAATTCCTATTGTGCGAGTCTATTAATCTCGGATTTTGAACTTTTGTCATTTTATTCTCTCACAAGGTGAGGACACGAGCTGCATCTACCGACAACGTTGCCCCTAAAGTCGTCGTAGCTAGGGGCCGGGGAAGAGGCAGAGGCGGAGGAGAAGAATATGCTACAACTAGAGCGCCTGTCAGAGAAGCTGTTGAGGAGCCTCTAGTAGCTCCTGTTGGGGGATAGGTACCGGAGGCACCTATTGTGACCCCAGGACTTCAGGAGACTTTAGCATAGGTCCTGAGCATGTTTGGTACATTGTCTCAGGCGGGGTTGATTTCGTTTGCACCAGCTACTTCACATATTGGGGGAGGAGCTCCGACTGCCACCGCCCGTACTCCAGAGCAGAGAGTCCAGGTTGGTCAGGCTCCAGGTGTCATGCCGACACAGCTTGTTATTCCAATTCAGCCCGTGGTTAGAGCAGCAGCATATGAGGAAGAACATCTTAGACTTGCGGGGTTCAAGAAGTATTACCCTACTACTTTCATCGGTTTGGCTTCAGAGGATGTGCATGGGTTCCTGGGGGGTGTTATCATATTCTCTGTGCTATGGGTATTGTGGAGACAAGTGGGGTTGCTTTTACTACGTTCCAGCTTAACAAAGCGGCATATCAGTGATGGCGAGCGTATGAGTTGGGTAGTCAGCCGATGCAGTTTCACTTCCATGGGTTCAGTTTTCAGGGATGTTCTTGAGAGATTTGTTCCTCAGACCCTTCGAGATGCATGGCGCATGGAGTTTGAGCAGTTGCGTCAGGGCACTATGTCAGTATTAGAGTATGCCGTTAGATTTAATGATTTGTCCAGACATGTACCTATTTTGGTTTCTACTTCTAGAGAGAGAGTATGTAGGTTCATTGGGGGCTCAGTCATGATTTCTGATTTAGAATGGCTCAACGTTGGGGTCGGTGTTCCATTCAACAGGTAGTAGAGATCGCCCGCCGATTAGAGGGCATGCGGGATCATAAGTGAGAGGCCAGGGAGTCTAAGAGGCCTCGTAGACCAGGAGGATCTATTGGTCCCTATTTTTTAGGTAGGGTATGGCATGGTAGAGGGTTTGTGTGTCAGCCAGTTTGGTTTGCATTTCAGGTGCGCACGGTGTTTCAAGTACCTATGGGTCTCTAGGTACCCGTACCGGACAGCTTCCACAGCCACGTCAGCAGAGAGGTTTCTTTGAGTATAGAAATACCAGCCACATGGTGAGAGATTGTCCCAGACTCCAGACATGTGTGTCACAGTGGGGTATTCAGGCTATGAGTTCTACTCGAGTTGTTGATATCCCTGCACCGCTAGATTGGGGTGTAGGTCAAACGAGTAGAGGGCGCCCAACAGGGGAGGCCCGGCCCATTGATGTGAATTCTACGTGGGGCTGAGGACGCTGCACCAGATGATGTTGCACGTGTATGGTTTCGACTTATTATAGAGGAGCCTCATTCATATTTTGGTTCTGGTTCTGCTTATCGGGGGAGTACTTCTGTTTTACTTCACATACGGGTGAGTTTCGTGATCTTGTACTTTGCTTAAGTGTTTACCCCTGTTGGGGGATTTATAGTGGTAGTCCGTGTATATCGTGTTGTTTTAATTCATATTGCGAGCTATGAGACTAGAAGTGAATTTTTGCTACTCATTACAGCAGTTTTGATCTGATTTCCAGATAGTTGGTAACGATTTGTGGTTTAGATCCTCTACAAGGGTGGAAGTTCAGTATGTGCTGTGATTTTGTTAGCAGAATTGAACTAGTGGAAGGTTTCGGTTGGTATGATGTGCATTTTACTTGCGATTCAGAGCTTAGGATTGGATCCTCGCGTCTTCATGTGATTTGATATGTTTGAACCGGCTCAGTGCCGCGGTGGAGTTATATAAGGATGAGATCTATGCGATTAGTTCATATGTTTTGATTTTCCCTTGTGAAAGTGGTTCGTAATATGATACTAATAGGGAGTTGTTCTTGCCGTGCTTGTTTGGTAGCTCCTTCATGTGTTTCCTTGTATATTTAGTCATATTCATGTTGTGCAAATTGAGTTTTAGCTTGTGAGGTATGTGCTCCGATGGCGTTAGATGTGGCTTGTTGATTGGGGTGAATAGTTATGAGGTCTTCATGTTTCTTGCATCTTCGTCAGTGTATTGAAGGTTTGAAGCAGGGTTCTAACGGATATGAGGCTACTTGCCGGTATTGGATTTTATTATGGGCAGCTACTGTGGCTAGAGTTGTTGTTTAGGGCATGTGTGTGATGTGTTACGTCGTGTGGTTGCACCTGGTTGGTGTAGACATAATCTGTTGCAGCTGGTTGAGGTTGATATCGTGTGTTGATGTGGGAATCAGTTCTTTTGGAAGTAAACGGATGGTGAGAAATTTGGTTATAAGGCTTATTGGTATTGATGGAAGGGACAAATTTCAGTTAAGATGGTGTCACCGGGCCTACCTAGATTGGGGTGATGTGGAATCACCGCAGGTATATGTCTAAGAGTATGCTCAATAATTTAAATCCTCTGAAAGATTCTTGGCACGTTCGAGGACAGACGTTTGTTTAAGAGGGGGACAATGTAACGACCCGATCGATCGTTATGAGAATTAGCATCGCATTTGATGGCTTAAAGTTTCGAGCAGCTTCGTATTATGTTTTATGACTTTTGTTTGTGGCCGAGTTCAATTTTCAGATGATTCGGGGTTAATTTGGAAGAAGGATTCTTCTTTTAGAAGCTTAGGCGGTAAGAGTTGACCAGATTTTTGACTTCTGTGTAGACGACTCCGAAATGGCGTTTTGATTATTCCAATAGCTTCGTATGGTGATTTTGGACTTAGGCGTGCATCCAGATTTGGATTTGGAGGTCTGTAGGGTAATTTGAAGCATTTTAGCGAAAACTGGAAAGTTATAGTTTTAGAAGGTTGAGAGGTTTGACCGAGAGTTGATTTTAGTTATATCGGGGTCGGAATGAAATTTCGAGAGTTGGATTAGCTCCATTATGTCATTTGGAACTTTCATGAAAAATTTGACGTCATTTCGGGTTGATTTGATATGTTTTGGCGCGAGTTTTGAAAGTTGGAAGATTTGGAAATTCATGAGTCCGATTCGAGGTGCGATTTGTAGTTTCGCCGTTGCTTGATGTGATTTGAGGCCTCGACTAAGTGCGTATCGTGTTTTAGGATGTGTTGGTATATTTGGTTTAGCACTAGGTGGCTCGGGTGTGTTTCATATGGGCTACGGGCCATTTCTTCATGCTTTTGAGTTGATGGTTTCTGGTGTTGCTGTTGTTCTTCACGTTCGGGAAGTAATTCTGGGAAACTCGGCATTTTTGCTCATCGCGGACGCGAGAGTGGGCATGCGTTCGCGAAGGTTCAGTTGGTTGTTGTTTGCATTTGCATAATGTAATTAGAGACTGGTAGAATGCTACACGTCGCGTTTGCGGGATTTGGTGTGCATTCGCGAAGGTTGGCCAATCTGTTCATCGCGTTTGCGAGGTGTTTTTCTCGAACTCCTAGCTCATTTCCTTGAACATTGATTTTTGTGTTCCACGATTGCGAGGTGTGTTCCGCGATCGTGTAAGAGGAATGCCTGGGTAGAGTTATAAGAACTCTATTTCGTGGGTTTGGCCATTTTTATCATATTTTGAGTTATATGCCTCGATTTGAGAGATTTTTGAGGAGTTCTTCACGTGTTGGTTTGGGTAAGTGTTCTCTAGCCAGATATGATTATATTTCATGATTCCATATTTAATTTTATCATTAAATTAGTGGTTTGAATTGGGAAAAATGAGAATTTTTTTAGAAAATCATTCAAAATATAAAATGGGGATTTGAAGCGCGAATCGATATCAGAATTTGGTAATTCTTGTATGGTTGGACAGGTTATCGAATGGGTGTTCGAATTTTATAGTTTTGGTCGGATTCCGAGACTCATGCTTGGGGGGTTGACTTTTAGTGCTTGTTAAAGATTGAAGTTTTATTATCCTGAATTGTTTCCTATGAATTTTAATTATGATTTGAAGTTATTTTGGCTATATTTGAGCCATTCGGAGGTTGTTTCTCTCGAGAAGGTCATTTTAGCGTATCGGTATAGCTTCTTTGAAGTAAGTATCTTGCCTAACTTTGCGTGGAGGAACTACCCTTAGGATTTGAGTCATCTGTGCTACCTGTGTCATGTGAAGACCGTGTACGCGAGGTGACGAGTACGTGCTCAGGTCTAGAAATTTGACCGCTTAGGGCTCTTAGGTTCTTATGTCCATTAAATATGAAGTTGTTTTGTCTTGTTAAATCCCTCATTTACTAAATTCACCATTACGTGTCGTAATTGGTATTAATTGCTTCATGTTCTACCCTTATTACCGATTAAACTCTTATGTGTCTTAACTGAAGTTGTTTCCCCTTTTAATCGTCGTGATATCCTTTTCGTAATTGCTTGACCTTAATTAAACCATTATTATCTTTCCGTAATTGCTTAACTTTAATTGAAATCATTATTATCTCTTCCGTAATTGCGTAACCTTAATGGAAGTTCGTTATCCCTTTCATTATTGACGTATTCTTATTTGGGGTCATTGATTCATGTTATCTCTCTTGTGTCGAATTTCACTTTCGTGGAATCATTGTTACATATTACCTCTCCCTTGTTGAACTATTCTTGTTAAGGCTATTATTTCCCTATTGTGGCTTTCTTTGTGAACTTGTCCTTCCGTTTCTTTGTGTTCTGAAATTCTTGTGTTGATGTACTTGTCGTATTCTAGTGTTATTATTTGTTGTTGTTGTTGTATTCTGTGTTGTTGAGTCGAGGGCTATGCATGGTTGTGATGTTGAAACTGTCTTGAGAAAATGTTGTGGCATATGAGTACGCATTGTGAAAATCGTTTTTGTTGATTTGTTATGTTTTGGCACACATGTTATTGTTCAAAGGGTTGTTATTGTGTTTGCACGAGGTTTCTGCCGTACAGTTGTTATTGTATTGCACGAGGTTTCTGTCATGTGGTTGTTATTATGTTGCACGAGATTTCTGTCGTGTTGTTGTTATTATTGATATGCATGCGGTGGTATAAGGTCTGGGTGTTAAAACGCATGCGGTGAGATAAGGTGACTTGAAACGCGTGGCTAGTAAGGAAACTACTAGAAGCCATGTGGTGTGATAAGATGGGCTAATACGCGAGACGCTATTTTGGGAAAATAATTTTCTAAACTAAATATAAAGGCTCTCGCGGTGATTTAAGAAAAGTTGTGATTCATTTTTACGATTTGGATTACGAGGCGGTACCTCGGGAGAGGTCTTGTTCTCATTTCCCCTTTTCTGTGCACTTTTTTTTATTGTTGTTTTCCTTAGCATACTCCTAATTATTTTCCTCCGTGATTGCACTTTTTGCTCAGTTCTATGTAGCTAACCTTGTTGTGTTGGTCGCTGCTTCAAATATCGTTGTTGCTTTTAGTACAATCTACATTTCGTACTGATCGTTTATGTGTCATTCATTGTCTCTACTCATATTTGTTGACTGGAATTGTGATAGAATACTTGCACAAGCATACACGTAGTTAAATCACTCATATCGGTTTCAAAAAGTGAATCCTTGCGTCATTGACCATTAAATATACTCTTGTCTACTTGTCTTCTGTGTGAGGAATGTTCTATTGACATGTGAGTCGTCCGTGCGGATATGAGTTGTAATATGGGCACAAGATGCCAAGTGATTAGGGTTCAAGAATTGGGACCCGTAAGCTGTGATTATGAGGTTCGGTACCTCCTGGAAATGCTTGAACAAATATGTTGTGACAGCGATTATTCTTATTGAGTTGTTGCTGGTTTTTCCTTTATGTTGATTTCACCGGACTTAGACTATGTCTAACTTACTATACGGCATTATTACTTGACTGCTTCCTGTTAAATATTATTATTATGGGTATCTCGTTGCAAGTATTGCTTGGTATTCCTTATCCTGTTTAGTTGTATATTAATATTATTTTTCTATGTTAGTTCACATTTACACTTGTTCAGGTTGTTTAATCTAGTAGGTGTCTTTGTTTGTCCCTCGTCACTACTCCACCGAGGTTAGCCTTGATACTTACTGGGTACCGCTGTGGTGTACTCATATTACGCTTCTGCATATTTTTTGTGCAGATCCAGGTGCCGCGTTTGTTGTTGATTATTAGCTGGCTGGTCGAGCTGTGGAGACTCAAGGTAAACCTGTCGTCGCATTCGTAGGCCTCGGAGTCACCTTCTGATATTTTCATTGTACTGTTTAATTATATCCCCAACAATTACATTTAGGGATTTTTCTAAGAAACTCAATAGAACTTGTGACTTGTACTACCGATGTTGAGAATTGTAATTGTGTATAAGATTTTTATCGCGTGCTTATCATTCGATGGTTGAATTCTTCTATTTATTCAATAACTGTTAGGCTTACCTAGTATTAGAGACTAAGTGCCGTCACATCCTAAAAGGAAAATTAGGGTCGTGAGAGAAAATGTTTTAGGGTGCCCCTCGTCTGACACTTTGTTTCCGCGCTTGATTCCTCCTTCTAGATTGGATGGTAAGCAAAACGCTATGGGAGGAGTACACTGCTTCCCATTTGCGCTCCTGGGCGTTTGCACGCCTTTGAGAGGCACCAATGTCTGTCCAACTAATTTTCTAGTTCAATTTTCGTCCTTTCTAGTTCAATGTACATATATATATACATGTAAAATATATATATATGTAATCACTTTTTAATGACCTTTCCATATCATTGTGTGGGTCTGTATGCCCCTTGCTTCATTAATTATCATTAAAGCTTCGATTAAAGACAAAATTGTTAGAAATTATAATTAATACGACTTAACATTGATACCAAAGTCATCAAACTAAAGATTAAGCCATTGACTCAACTAGTGTATTTATAGGACTATGACTTATCAAGTGGATATACACACCCACAACTACTTGTTTACAACTGTTCTTCTAACCGGCACTAACTTGACTACATTGCACCGCGCCTCACTCTTCAACACACACAACTAACTTCTCCTCCAAAGTCTTGATCAGCAAATATCTCATACTAGAGGCCAGTATGTTTCCCAGAGACCCATATTAAAAAGGTTGGAATAAAAGAAGTATATACGATATCGGGCCTAAAATGCCCCTGCAGTCTTTGCACAGGTGCACAAATACCCTCCGTTAAATATTGAGCCCATATGTGTCCCTATCGTTACCAAACCGTGGTATTATTGCCCCCAAGGCTAATGGGGCCTAGAGGGGTAATGGTAGGGACACAGATGGGCTCAATATTTAACGGAGGGTATTGGTACACCTGGGCAAAGACTACAAGAACCTTTTTGGCCCTTTTTCGTATTAAAAAGTTCGGGGAAAAAAAAAAAACATAGACTATATCGGAGGAACACTATTGTAATCTGAAATCTTGATGACACGAGTAAACAGAAAAAAGTTCTGGTTCATACACATCAATCATTAAAATATCATTAAAAGAAAAAATATCTGATTCATAAATGTCTCGTCCACTAAAGAGGGAAGTGGGAACCTTCACATTATGTAATTGGACGGATAAAGATTTCCTGACGCAAAATACAGTTCAACCTACCATGTGTGATTCCCAGATTCAACATTTAAGCAGCCAAATCTTTACCACTTGAAGAACCCCGTCTGTTCACATTTAGTAATTGAGGGACCACATTAGTCCCCTGGCGGAAGAGAGGGCACCATACACAGGCGAGGTTTTTGCAAAGGGACAAAGAAAAAGCCTCAGAATTCACCTAGCAGTCATTCGAGATGTTTTCACACCTCAGATTCTTGTGGATGAGAGCAATACAGCGTGCCACCTCTGCATGCCATCTTTCAGCAACTGGCCATTGTAATGCCATACAAAATGATATTTCATATTGCCACAGTGTGCGTTTAACTTCTATGATTGCTGTACCACGTGATGAAGACCTTTGAGATCTGAAACCCCGAGACTGGATTAAAATCTCGCATCCAAGGCTTTTAGTCACCAGCCTGAAATTATTGAAGGAAAAAATACAACTTACATAATTAAGTAAATAAAAGTATACTCTTTCTAGCAACTTAAGCTTCTAGATTAGTTGATCTTACAATTCAACAATATGATTTATTTGACATGAACGTGTTTTACAGAAGAACTAAGTCAAGCAGGAGTTCATGAATATCAAACTGATGGACAGTGCTACCTGAGAAATATACGACGAGTGATGCTCTGAACTCTTATGCTGAAAGAGCCCAAAAGTAATGATCGGAGAAGAAAAGGCATAAAAGCACTACTTTGATTGTCTGCAGCTCCCAAAGATGCTTTTGACGACATTAATTAAGAGTTTGTGAAAACTGAAACAAGCTCCACTCATTCTGGATTTATTGAGATCTAACCAGACGAGCTGCAAAAGCTCCATCAAGTTCATGCTTAACAGGATTAGACATGTAAAAACCTCGTGTAGTGACAAAATCCTCCGGTACATATCTGTTCACAGGATCAATGTCAAATTCCTGCAGGGAAAAAGATGGTGACAGTTAGAGCAATGTGCAGGACATTCGACTTTGCCCTTACAGGACTAGAAATTAGAATACCTGCCCCTCCCCCCACACTCAAACAGAAGAAGATGGAATAATGCTTTCAATTACAATAATATACTGCACTATCAACTTTAGCCCTACAAGATCAGGAATGATGTTGACAATTAAAATAATATACAGGACTATCAATGTTAGCCCTGCTAGTTGAACTTTTAAACACATATTTGGTTCTATTTGTTTCTTCGATAAGTACATGTCGCTCTATTATTGTCATGCCAAGGGTGAGCAATCTGGTCCCTCGAGAAGAAGACCAATTTATCAGTAAACCAGAGAGAACACTTTGGAGTTGGGACAATCAATTTAGGCATGAGAATGCCAGAATAAGATGCCCAAATTATGAAAAGGATAATATATGAAAGACAAGATGAGAAGATTTATACCAGCAATCTCTCAAAAAATGATTCCCGACACTCCAGTTTCTTCTCTCTTTTGTTTTTTTTTTAACTTTGGAATTTCGTCCGTTTTCTATTGGGTGAGAATTATTTGACAACAATAGGCCTGTGCTTTCTTTCTAAAGCATATAGTCTCATTTAGCACAGCCTCAACAGGAAGCAAAATCCTCAATCTTTAATGCCTGAAATGGGTTTTGAGCATAATATATGTGCTATATCTGATTTTTATGAAAGAACCAACTTTAAAGATAATAGATAAAGCAATTTCCAATCAAATTTCTTACTGGATGCCTTAGAAGAAAAGCTTCAATTCTTTCCTCATTTTCTTCAGGGTCAATGGAACATGTGCTGTATATTAGAACTCCACCTGGCTTCACCAACCTGCAGATGCAGAACAAAAGTATAAAGGAAAAGGAAACAAAAAACAGAACCTCATATGTTAATGTGTAAAGCTAGTCACTCAATCATAATGCATATAACCAAGAGGCATTTTAGATTGTAAGTACATATAGTTGCAGTCAAAAACTTAACCAGCTTTGACTTAATAAAACGGGCAAATTGAGTTATAATTAACATCAACCCAGCTGGTATATCTCATTTTCCAACTCTCTTGTACTCAGTAGGAGAAATGTTTATAAAGATATGCGCCTTATTTTGATCCGCTTCTGAACTTGCATTATCCTCACCAGTCACCAACATTACTAGGAAAAAGCTATATTTTTCTAAAAGGCAAAATCTGTCAGTGGTGATCGGCAGCAGCAATTAAGGTCAAGGTTGCACTTAGATTATGAAGTAAGAACTATTGGTTTTACCTGGAAGCTGAATCGAGAAGCTCATCCTGTAAATGTTTAAGTTGCTCCATATCTTCCTGTTTCCTATTCCAACGCAAATCTGCTCGCTTTCACAAAGAAAGAGGAAATATACATTTCAAATGTCCAAGCTACTACTACTTCTGGGTTTAAAGAAAGATGAAACCACAGAAGCAAGAACAACGAATATGACATAAGAAGAGGAACAAAGGACCGAAACTTTTAGCACCCATGCAAGCTTATGTCAAACTATAGAAATGGCACACATCTCTTGATTGGAAATACCTTAGAAAGAACACCCAGCCCTGAACAAGGTGCATCCAGCAAAACTTTATCCCATTCTACGACCTTATTGGTCTGCCAAAAGTTAAACCAAGGATAAGCAGTTGGAAACTAATATACCATGTGTTTATTTTACAACTTGCAAGTTCTTACAGAAAAAGTTCGAAGATCAGCATGGATAGTACTGATAACATCAATAACTTGGTGCAATTTGGCTGTCTCTTTGAGTATCCGCAACCGACCTTCATTTATGTCAACGGCAAATAATGTACCTGACAAACAAGTGTAGCACTGGAGTGTAGCGTTAAAGAGTCAACAAACATTAACTTTCATACATAAGAAAAGGTTAATGACCTGAATTGCAGGCCAAACACTATGCACAAAACTATTTACATAATCCACCGATGAAAATGTTGAAAATATGTAATGCTTTAACAAAGCTAAGTCACACTGGTCAATAGTAAAAAAAAGACTTTATCCAGTTGTAGAAGAAAAAAAATATGACGAGCCATCTTGATTCTGAAACTTTAGAAAGAGAAAAATAGATATTACTAAGTAATGAACCTGGTAACTTTTGATTGAGTTACTTTTAGGCAGCAACAACATACCCAATGTGATCCCACAAGTGGGGACTGGGGAGGGTGGGGTGTACACAGACCTTACCCATACCTTGTGTGAGGTAGAGAAGGTGTTTCCGATAGACCCTCCGCTCAAACGGGTTTAAAACATACAAAAGTAAAAAAAGCTAACATGAAAATACCGAAGAAAACAAAAGAATTGACAGCAAAAGTTACTTTTAGGCACCAAGAATTAATAAATGTAATTAGTGATGGACAAGGGAATATGGTGTTTGTATTGCAGAAACCTCGATTGTCTACTTTTCCAGGACAGGCATCCTCACCTACGTTTTATTTCATTACTGAATACACACATTTAAATTCTGCATGTGCTATGCTCCAATTAGAAGATCTTCCGTTTAGTTAGCTACCAAAATATGTAATAGGACAATATTTTTCCATGTAATTTCAGCTCTAAAAGCTTTCATCCGTCAACTATGACAAGCAAAGTTTGTATGAAGGTTACCTTGGCCATTCAAGCGGGATGCCATGAACAAGGTTTTCCCTCCTGGAGCAGCACAACAATCAATAATGCTCTCACCAGGTTGAGGATCAACAATAGAGACTACTAATCCTGCAATAATTAGGGTTATTAGGGGAATGATCCACATCCTTTTTCACCATTTATGATATTTGTACAGGTTTCAAACTCGAGTACAAACAAATGCATTTCACAATAAGGCCATCAAATCTGGAAAATGAGATACAAGTCAATGAACAACAAAATGCCAATCCATTTTTCAAGTAACTGGACACTAATTTCCACAGATATAACTTGTTAAAGGAAGGGGAGACATTCTGACAGAGTGTGAATCAAATTAAGCAAATCATCATAGCAAATTATGAACAAATGGAAAGTAAAGGTGGAATTTTCTTTTTCTTCATGATGATATGTGTGACGACCCGGCCGGTCGTTTTGAGAGTTATAGCCCCGATCCCTTGGTTACTGCTTTCCCCGTGTCTTTTTTCTGCTTATGTGTCTTTCCGGGGGGTGTTGGTTGTGGGTTCGGAGTGTTTTGGGACACTTAGTCCCTAAACGGAAGCTTACGTCTTAGGATTTTGACCGTAGTTGCAACTGTGTGAAGACGACTCCGGAATGGAGTTTCGTCGGTTCCGTTAGCTCTGTTGGGTGATTTTGGACTTAGGGGCGCGTCCAGATTGTGTTTTGGATGTCTATAGCTCGTTTAGGCTTGAAATGGTGAAAGTTTTTTGGAGATTTTGACCGGTGGTGAACTTTTTGATATCGGGGTCGGATTCTGATTCCGGAAGTTGGAGTAGGTCGGTAATGTTGAATATGACTTGTGTGCAAAATTTTGGGTCAATCGGACGTGGTTTGATAGGTTTCGGCATTGGTTGTAGAAATTGGAAGTTTCAAGTTCATTAAGTTTGAATCGGAGGGTGATTAGTGTTTCTAGCGTTGTTTGATGTGATTTGAGAGCTCGACCAAGTTCGCATGGCGTATTAGGACTGGTTGGTATGTTTGGTTGAGGTCCCGGGGGCTTCGGGTGTGTTTCGGATGCTTAACGAATCATTTTGGACTTGTTGGAAATTGCTGAAAAATTTGGTGTCATTTTGCTGGTTTCCTTCATCGCGTTCGCGTAAGGTATCTGGGAGACCGGCTGAGTTGTTCTTCGCGTTCGCGATGTGATTCCCATGTTCGCGATGGTGTGGATCCTTTAGCCTATGCGTTCGCGATATGGTCCTCGTGTTCGCGTAGAGGAACGGTCAGATGGGGCTCCAGGTGATTAGCCAATCACCTACACATTCGCGATGAGGGTCCCGCGTTCGCGTAGGGTCAGGCAAGATAAGCTTCCACGTTCGCGAAGGGGTTCTCGCGTTCGCGAAGAAGGTCCGGAACTGAAGGAAAGTTTGTGCTTCGCGAACGCGAGGGTTTGGCGCGTTCGTGAAGAAGAAATCACTGGGCAGACTTATAGCATTTCAAAAACGAGGGTTTGGCCATTTTTATCAAAACTTGAGTTTGGGAGCTCGGATTTGGACGAGATTTTGAGGGATTTTTAGAGACACCGTTTGGATAATGATTCTACACTTCATTTTGGTTATAACCCACTACTCTAACATTAATTACATCTTTAATTTCAGATTTGGGGTTGAAATTAGGGGAAAATGGGAAGTTCTTCAACTAAAATTTTGAGTTTTGAAAAGCGATTTGAGGTCAGATTCTAGTAAATCTTATATGGTTGGACTCGTGAGTGAATAGGTGTTCATATTTTGTGACTTTTATCCGATTCCGAAACATGGGCCCAGGGAGGCTTTTTGGGACGATTTCCTAATTTCTTGTTTTAGCTTAGATTTCATTTATTAGATAAGTTTCTTATAGATGTATTTATGGTATGTAATTGATTTTGGCTAGATTTGGGCCATTCGGAGTCGGATATTCGTGGGAAAAACATTACTACCGATTAATTTAGCTTGGTTCAAGGTAAGTGAATTGCCTAACCTTGTGTGGGAAAAATCCCCTAAGGATTTGGTACTGATATGATATGTGAGCGCCGTGTACGCGAGGTGACGAGTGCGTACACGGGCTATTTGTTGCAAAACCTGACTTTTACCGAGTAATTACCTATTTTCACCGCAAGTGAGTATACTAGCATGTGTAGTTATCCTGTTAGCCTAGAATAACATGTCTACGTGTCTTAATTGCTTAACTGAACCCTTTGCAGCATGCTTAGTGAATTTCTGCTTCTTTTCTTGACTTGTACTAAGCCTAAACTGTACATTCTCGTGTTGTAGTTGTTATCTTCATTTGTTTGAGCTGTGTATTTATTTTGGGACTACGGAACGGTATCCCGGGAGATCCCCTTGCATATTTACTTTTGAGACTACGAGGCGGTACCCGGGATTTCTCCTGCACATTTACTTTTGAGACTACGAGGCGGTACCTCGGGAGTTCTCCCTACATATTTATTTTGGGACTTCGGAACGGTATCCCGGGAGATCCCCTTGCATATTTACTTTTGAGACTACGAGGCGGTACCTCGGGAGTTCTCCCTACATATTTATTTTGGGACTATGAGACGGTATCTCTGGAGATCCCCTGTTGTCGTTTATTCTGTGTGTTGAACTATTATCACTGTGTTTCCTTTTGCTTAGCTCCGGTCTATTCTTATACTGTATATTCTCTGTTTCATTTATTATTTACCAATGGGCCTGACCTCGTCACTACTCGACAGAGGTTAGTCTTGGCACTTAGTGGGTATCATTGTGGTGTACTCATGCTACTCTTCTGCACATGTTTTGTGTGCAGATCCAGGTGCTCATTATCAGCCCCATTATCAGTGAGCCGAGAAAGCTTTGGAGACTTCAAGGTATATCTGCCGCGTCCGTAGACCTCGGAGTCCCCCTCTATTCTCCCCCGTGTCAAACACTTCCTGTATTTCTTTTTATTAGACTCTGGTGTATAGAGATACTACTTTCTTTCTGTAGCTTGTGACTCATGATGTTCCGGGTTTTGGGAAAGCTATGTACGTTTAGCGTTTTGGTTATTGTACATGCCGAGCGGCATTGTTATTGGTTGTTCAGAATCTATTGCAATTAGTTATCAAGTTTTGCTTCCATTATTAATACTTCCGCAATTTGCTAGGCTTACCTAATCGTAGAGACTAGGTGTCGTCACCACGTGTTTCGGAGGGATGTTGGGTCGTGACAATATGTGATACAGTTAATTGATGTATGAACATTTCTGTGAGGAATAACTCAGTTTCTAGATTATGATCCTTGGAACATAGACATGTGAATGGTCCAAGTTATCCAAAAGAAAGCTGAACTCTCCATCCTTAATCGTGTTGACTAGGAGAGCATATGAAAACAACTCTGTGTTGTCAAAGCTTTCTTAAACTGGAACTACTCCCCCTGCTCGCTGAAGGAATAGTTGTATATCAAGGCAAGGGTCAAGGGATAACTGAAAATGAAAGAAGGAATCTCTTGTAACATACTCAACCACACATTTACTACAAGTCCACATACGCCACATTTTGAGTTCTGTGAGGCGATTACCGGCACTTTCATCCTGGACTGCACAGAAGCCTTCTTTTAGTAACCCAGCCTGTATAACATTCTGAAAGAAGAGACCTTAAAAAGTCAACTGAACTGCAAAATACATCAACTGCACATATGAAACTAAGAATTAAAGACCAAGTCAAACTTTTAAATGACATAACAATATATGACAACACTTCCAATCGATATTAATTGGTGTCATCTACAATTCTACTTTCTACATTAAGTATGTGACTTCATCTCTCTATTTCTTCCAACTGAATTAGTCCATAACCAGAATCAGTACCATAGAGGAACCAGTTGAGACTTGAGAACACCTTTTCTATTTCTTTGATATGGTAAACCCCACCCGATAAACCCTCAATTCAGGAGATTTCAATGGCCACATTGGGGCAACATCTGGGGGTTATGATGTTGTACATGGCGGCTTTGGTTTTGGAGATAGAAACGGAGAAGGAACTTCACTGTTGAATTTTGCTAGAGCGTTCGATTGGGTGATAAAGGTGGAGCACATGGTCACTTTCCAGAGTTTCTTCCGGATTGATTATTATCTACTTCTCAGAAAGTCCAATAAAGGTATTTGCATGGACTGCAAGGTCATCCTGAATGAGAACCTCACGATCCAACATAGGCTTTTGGTATGGACCTTGAGATCACGAGGAAGAGGAGGAAGAGGGTTGTGTATGGTCATCCTAAGAGCCTTGACCGAATATGAGGGCTTGGAAGAGTAGTGGGGATGCGAGTGGTAAGCGCACCACGACCGCGAATTGCATTAGGGCAGCTACTAGAGAGGTATTAGTGGTCTCGAAGGGATACTCTGGTTGTCATAAAGGGGACCGGTGGTGGAATGGAGAGGTCCAAGAAAAAATGAAAGCCAAGAAAGCAGCGTATTTGAAGCAACTGGGTATAAAAGGACGAATAGGGAGGGTATAAGATGGCTAAGAAGGAAGTGAAGTTAGCGATACAGCAACTAAAACTGCAGCATTTGGTCGTGTGTACGAAGAACTTGAAGGCAAAGGCCGGAGAAGAAGTTGTTTAGGCTAGCTAAGGTGAGAGAAAGGAAGGCACATGACCTGGACCAAGTGAAGCGCATCAAGGACGAGGATGGCAAAGTATTGTTGGATGAGGCACATATTGGTCGGAGATGACAGATATACTTCCATAGACTCCTCAACGAAGAGGGGGACAAGAACATTGTGTTGGGGGATTTGGAACACTCTGGATTCCAATGTTGCAGGGACTCTCCAAAGTGTTGCCGCACCCGTGTCGGATCCTTAAAAATACACTACTTTTAGAGGATCCGACACGCACCCGGCTACATTTTCGAACAGTTCGAGCAACATAGTTGGATTCACAAGTCATCCCTAGAGAGGAAGTTTCAAGTATCTTGGGTATGTTATATAGGAGGATGGAGAGATTGATGAGGATGTCACACATCGTATTGAGGCGGAGTGGTTGACATGGGGGCTTGGTTCCAATGTTTTGTGTGACAAAAAGGTACCACCAAAACTTAAAGATAAGTTCTACAGCGCGGTAGTTAGACCGACTATGTTGTATGAGGTTGAATGTTGGCCAGTTAAGAGTTCACATGTCTAGAAGATGAAGGCAACTGAAATGAGGATATTGAGATGGATATGCGGGCATGCCAGGATTGATAGAATTAGGAATAAAGTTATTCGAGACAAGGTGGACATAGCCCCTATGGAGGACAAGATGCGGGAAGCTAGACTTAGATGGTTCGGACATGTGAAGAGGAGAGACACAGACGCACCAGCGAGGAGGTGTGATAGGTTGACCTTGGAAGGCCTAAGGAGAGGTAGGAGTAGGCCGAAGAAGTACTAGGGTGAGATGATTAGAAAAGATATAGCGATGCTCCAGATTACCAAAGACATGACCCTTGATAGTAAAGTGTGGAGGTCGAGGATTAGGATAAAAGGATATGTGGCCGAGTGGTTTTTCTTGTTCTTACTAGTAGCATTAGTACGTAATCTCGTATTGTTTTTAGTCTTAGGTTTCTATTATTGTCTGTTGTTGCTTTCATTTTGGTCATCTTACTATCTTGTTGTTTCAATGCTTCTTTTCCATGGCTCCTCATTGTTGTGCCTGGTTGTCTTCTTTTCGTTACTGTTGTGTTTATGCTTCACTGAGCCGAGGGTCTATCGAAAACATCCTCTCTCTCCACGAGATTGGGATAAGGTCTGCGTACATACTACCCTCCCCATACCTCCAACCTCTTTGTTAGAGGTGAAGGGCCCTAGCCCTCGCATCAACAGTTGACACTACCTTTAAATCAAGTCTCTGCGGTGATTTTGAGAACTAAAAAGTAAAGAAACACACATTTTAGATTCTTCTTTATAAGTAACTAAATATTGATCACTAATGAAGTGACCTGTCAAAATAGAAAATCTACATCAATGTCATAAAGATGGCCTTATAGTAAACACTGTTTGAGGATCTTAGAAACCCTGTTGAAGTCATACCTGCATTCCAGTTTTAATACGAACAAAGTCATCCAAGTATAGAGAAGGCTCATGTGGAACCTAAAGTTCAAGAAAGGAAATGAATGAATCATTGTAATACACGAAACAAATGCAGAAACTTGCAGAAAAATTCAGAGAAATTGATATGATGGTCTCAATTAGTGTTTAGGACACTCATCCTATTTTGTTATAAAAAAGAAAAGCAGAATAAGAATGTTATGATGGACCTCTATTCAGAGTTCTAAAATTCTTAACTACTAATGAATGATATCTATTGACCTCTCTTTGGTCAACTAGACATTCAAAATCTTAGAGTTCTGAATAAGGTAACCACCAAAGATAAAGTGATCCTAAGTTTTGTTATCAGTATGGAATGAAACGCATCTAAATATTACCTTCAACATTTTAAGCCTTGAGACCAGATCAACCCCTGTCAAACCTTTCCCAGTATTTGCCCTAGTTTTGTTAAACGATACGAATACAAAAGTGTCACACTATCATCCAGAGAAAGGGTAAAAGAGGAAAGAAAGCTTCCTCATATACCTTAGACTGAAACTGGGAGAGCTGTTATTCCATGTCATCAGCTTAATAGCTTCGTCCTGTCCAAAATACTTTGTCCATCTTCTTACCATCCACTAGGAAACATGGTAAAGGAATGTATAGAAGAAGATTAAGAGATGTGAAAAGATAGTCATATTACTTCTAGTATTCTTTGTATATGCTTAGAATACTATGATCTGTGATGTTCTAAAGCATAGTGGGAAATCATATGTGATAAGGGGACCATATAATTGGAGTATCATGAAAATTTTCCAAATTGTGCAACAAAATGAGGGCCATTTTGTTAAGTTCTTAAACAAACTCGCTAGAACTTAAACAAAATCCTTAGGATTAAACCCAAGCGTCATTTTGTCTCCAATACGAGTGCTGAATCAATGACAGGATCTCACAGGATGGATGAAGAAATATACATCATTGAAACACTGAAATTTCCAAGCATGAATTTAGAATATTTATTTGACACAACCATGGATGTATAGGACATTTGCTAAAATATCAAACTTGGATCTTCTAAGACAAAAGACTAAAGAAGAAACAGTTCAAACGTACAACTGGATGAGAGTAAAGAGTGGCAAGACCACGTGCTTGCCGACGATCATCACCGTCCACTTTCACTGGCGGAAGGGAATCACTCTCCTGCAGATATGAAGAAAAATAATGTCAGGGAACCAGTAGATATTGTTAGATTCTATGTGCTGATGGAATAATACATGACATACCTTAAGGACAATTAGTTTCCTAAGAATCCCATTAACCAAGTTACCGGCACCTGGTCTAAGAGCAACCTTAGCGAGCCTTACATTCTGCAGTTAGATTTTAACATCCGAAATAAGAAGTATACTTGCATTACTTTGCAAAAAGAATGTTCATCTAACTTATCAAAAAGAAACAAAAAAGAGATAATGTTTAATTTCAAATATATATGAGTTAATATATGATGCTCTGTATTTATCCTTTTCCATTCTAGGATGTCAAATGGATGCTACTGAAATGTGAACTTTACTCATCAGTCGTCTCCTAATGTAGCACCCGAAGTTCAATTTAAATAAAAAAATGCAGGTCTAAACTGCATAGTAGTTTGTCTCTAGCATAGATTGAGGCAAGACAACCAAATATCAAGCATCATATTACTTCCTTTTTTCATGGTAGACCCCCATTCCACGGAAACCCCACCAGCCCCCAGCCCAGGGGTCAATGGTCCTCTTTTCCAATTTGCTCCTCTTGAGACTCAAAACTTTCAACCTCTTGATCGAAAGTGGAGTGCTCTTGCCACTAGAACAACCTCACCTATCACCAAGCATTCTTTTTTCCTTTCCTTTCCCCTCACTTCCTCCAAAATTGCGACAAGTCTCCATGCAAGCTCAAAGGTGTTAAGTAGTTATACCATCAGCTTCATTTCCAGGTTCACCAGAGTATAATTACACATCCATCTTTCTTGACAGACTTCAAATCAGATTTTTCAGAATAACAAAATCAAAATAGAACAGCCATAGTAGACCAAAATAATGAGCTAAACGTACCTCGTCTACAACAGCATATGGTGGCATGTCTAACTTGGTGATCTCATAGAAACCAATTCGAAGGATCTAAATACATTTTCAAAGCAAAAATCAGTTGAGAGGGATTATAAATGACCTAGCAAAATTCAAAGGTCAAAAAGACAGAACGCAGAAGGGAAGAACAGAGGAGAACTCAGGTCCAACACATTCAATTTCCCAAGTGGTCCAATCAATGTCAAGCTCTGCAGTGCCCATAGAGATGAAGTGCTTAACTCAAACAATGTTCACCAATTAATAGGATAGACCACCAAATTGCATAGCATTCCAGCCTCTGAGATGTGCTTTCTTTAGCATTGAGCATACACCTATTTGCCTCAGATGTTATTTAGATTTTAAAGCTTATCACCATGTATTTCAAAATAGAAAATAAATGCACCGGTAATGTATATTCCATTGGACTATTGGAGTGATAGCCATGTTGAATATGACCTACCAACGCTACACAAAATAAATCATCAGGGCACAATGACATTCTAAACCTCACAGGTATATTATACTTGACAGAACCTCATCAGCCAACATGTATACCAACCATTGTTTATACTACAAAGGCATACCGTAAGTCGAAGATTGCATTCTATCATCGTCATTAATTCACATTAATTTTGGTTCTAGGTAGTTGATACAATTCCCCACTTATGAGATTCCACCAGGTATGTTGTTGTTGTGGTTGATACAAGTCGATAATTTTTTAAGAAGGCATATTTGCAAGATAACCTTGTTTCATAAAGGAACTCCAATAATTAAACCATCGATGAAATAACTGTTTGAAAAAAAAAATTATGACTGCTCCTTTAGTTTTGGTACTTAATAATTTAATTCAAATAGATGCTATTTAGAGGTTCTCCAATACTTAAACCGTGGCAACAAAATATATTCTACTGGATGCTCTAAAAGAAAAGAACCCAAAAACAGTAGCAAATATACCTGTAATAGAAGAGGTTCCATGCTTCTGAATGTACTCTCATCGTGGCATAACGAAAGAATCAAGTGATCAAGATATCTTCTCCAGCGAATGGTACCTCCAACAATCTCCGTGACCTACAACATAATATTTCAAGAAATCCATAAGGACAAATGATCTGATATTGTGATGGGAAAGAGAATCTTTAGAAAAAATTGAAAAATCATAAGTGTATTAGAAGACAATCAATGACATAGCAGTAAAGAAATGGCCAAGAGAGAAATAAACCAGTCTTAAATCTCTGTCTTCTAAGTGACGAGTGCGAAATCCAAGAGTTCTTTCAACATATCCCATTTCATTATCCCCTGAACCCTTCCCTTGCTCATTCAGAAGATCAGCAAATGCACCTCCCAGCTCTATGCGCATCAATCTTACCGCGGACACTGTAAAATAGACACGTGACATGAAGATAAGAACAAATAAACAGCAAGTGAACAAATTTCTTAACACTAGTAAGAAAATGTCAATTAAATGCAAAACGGAATCAACTTTACAATCCGATAAGCAAATTAAAAACTTGAAATTACAGTGGCTTACCAGCTCTATGAGGAGAAACTTCCAAATTCAGCTTCTGTGTATTCCTTGGAGGACTGCCTGAATCTTGACATAAAAATTCCCGAGTAAATCCAGAAAAGGGCAGAACTTGAAGTTAGCCTTAAGGAATTAACTTAGATAGACACACTACAACAAGAACAACAACTACGCCTCAATCCCAAAAGCTGGGGTTGGCTATATGAATCCTCACCCATCATGTGACTTCATTTAAACTCATCCCATGCCAATATTAAATAGAATAAAGATTTTAAAAATAAAAATAAAAAGTACTAGAAGTTCTTTATATTTTTTTTCTGACATATCAATTGGGCAAATGAATTTCTTTTTGTTTTTCTACTTATACAGCTTTGCCAGTTTTCTGTCAACTACCGAACTGTTAGTGCTGGAAATGAAGATACTACTTACCTGGTTTTCGGCTGATTTTCTTTGGAAATTTGACCTTCTTAGTGGAATGGGACTCATAAGAAGAAGTTGCAGAGAGCTTTGCAAAATGGAGTATCCGACCCGAAAGCAATTGGGGCAGTGAAGGCATAATTGTATGTCTGAAGGAAGACGCCGGAGAATTTGATGTTTGCATCATTGTTTTCTGTATCAAAAACTGAACCGAATTGTCTGTACTCTGTAGATACTTCAGTGACTATTTGCACTCCCGTCTCTTTTAGATAAGCCACGCCTTAACGAACTAGTGACTTGTGGATTTAGTTACTGTAATGTATTGTGAGGAGCATGGTGAGTGAATTACTATAAAACACTCCCCCTTTCAATTTTGTACTCTTGGTTTTGAACTAGTTCTTTGGCTTTATGGTAATATAGTAATTTGCATTTTTTAGTTTGAAATAGTCTTTATTTTGTTAAGCCCAAGAATCTACATAAATAACTTGTCTTTAATTGAGTCTTTACATCACCTATATTTATCACTATTTAAATCAATAATTATCATGATATCTTGATAAGTGACATTTTTTTTTAAAGAGTAATTAATTTGATAGTATTATGTACGTCGGAATATAGACACGGGAATATGTATTTTGTCAGTATATATCTCATATTTGAGAAATTGATAAAAAATTTTAAAAAAAAAAAAACAAAAAAAACCACAAAAATCAAATTATAAAACCGGACTTAATTGGTTTAGTTTAATTACAACCATGAACTCTTATTAGAGGGTAGTAGAATAATACAGTATTCTGAATATTCTCAAAAGGAGACTTTCAAGATATGAAAAAATCAAGTAGGGTTTCCTATTTTAGATACTCCCTTAGGAGGAGAGGTTACCCTCTTAGTCTTAGTGCTTATATTTCCCTAACAAAAAGAGATAAAAAGTCTACGTATATTTAGTGTTTCTAGGTTATATGCCACATATGCCATTTATGCTAGTTTTAATCCATATTAGTTATATCCTTGTGCGTATGTTTATGGCTATGTATGAGGCAGATTTACACGGGGTGTAAAGGGCCCACCTTCAACCGTTAACATTGGAAAAACTCTTTGGTCAGAATGTTATCTGAATTGCGAGAATAACTGACTAAGCAGTGTCATAAGGGATCATTCACCAAACGGGACAGGGCCAAGACTTTAGGTTGTGTCATGCCCCGACCTTGGGGAGCGCGATCGACGCTCAATCGAGATATCCCAGTCAAGCAAGCCTACTTGGCACCTTCTACCCGACCTTACCTATGAATAAATTAAAGATGTATTCCATTATTTAGAATATGAGAAGCTCACATAAACAACACCTATTTCGTTACCATTAGTTACTTCATTATTTCCAAAATATATACTGCACATTCAGAGTTTAGACGTGGGAACAAGTGATACATATACAATATTTCTAGCTTATCTTTCCAAAATCATGATACAACTCACACTATATCTACGGAGCCTCTAATGGATACAAGAGTAATGTGATGGTGTCGGCAACAAGGCCCCAGCTATACCTCATAACACTATACATAAGGATCAAAAAATACAAGACCTCGGTATGAAGTGGGGCTCACCAAGTCAGCTGAGAAGAGGGTGTATCGCTATCACTGATCGAAGTCGCCTGCTGTGGAACCATCTGCATCCATTAAATATGCAGCGCCCCCGGCAAAAGGGATGTTAGTACATATGGAATAGTACTAGTATGTAAGACTAAACACCCTCTTAATGAATTGAGAAACAGTACAGGAAAAAAAAATATAGAATCAACGAGAACCTCAAATAATGATAAGGCATCACGTTAAGAGAAGGATAATATTTCAAATAAATATCAATATTGTTAAGTTGAGAGATCTTTAGTACCGATATACCACTGTATTTTTAGCACGAATTCCGATCTCAACTCGATTGGCTATGCCATCTCACCCCGAGACATCCAATCACAACACCACCATGTGCGCGACATGGCATCCGATCTCAGCCTGATCAGCTAAGATGTCTCACCACAATGCCATGTAGATCGACATCACTTTTCGCTAGCAATCACCTCATCCCAAATAAGGGGAATAATCTCAACACATCAATTTCATCTCAATTAAGGGGAATAATCTCAACACATCTATACAGGGATTTACCCCTCAACCACTCCTACACCAACACGTGTAGTTTCGAGGTTAGGTTATTTTACCCTACCCTCCCTTGGCGACTAAACGATGCTCCCAAAACAGTTATTATAAAAAGAAGGTTAAATCATTTCATAGTCTTTCATACATTCCTTTCATTTCATTGGCACTATTGGCACAAATGTGATTCATTCTTGGCACGGTGGCCACGTTTTATGTCTCATACTCACTTCTTTCCCTTTCAAACTTTGTCATGGATTATCAACAATGAGAGTCTTTGTAATCAAGATTTTAAACATGTATATAAGCAATAGAAGTCTTAAACATATTGAGTTTTCCTTCCAAGAATAAGGCATAATAAATCTTGCATTTGAATCATGAATTGCAGTTATAACATTATGATATATGAACCATACTTGAGCACATTCCCAATGGAGAGCAAAATATAAGAGGAGCAATGAAACATATTTTGAGCATATAATTTTCGACACAATGCTTAGTTGGAATAAGTGAATATATTAGGAATGTCTCGGAACACGGGAATTAAGAACTTGAGAAAATCATACTTGAATCTTACGAGAACAACATGGAATCCAACTCTACAAGAGAAGTTTAGCCAACATACCTCGCTTGAACTTTTCTTAAATTACTACAACGCTCCAAAACTCCTAGCGACTTCTATCTAATCATAGAATCACACTCCCCACTACCTATCTTCTTTCCCAAATTCGAAACAGAAAGCTAGAGCTAGAACCTTACCTCTTTATTAGACAATTTTGCAAGTCTTCGTTGTCAATTCTCCAAGGCTTGTGCAAGGAACTGAAGTGTGGAGATGTTAGTGACCTTCTTTCTCTCCCTAGCTCCCTTCCCCTCTCACTAAAATATCATATTTTTGTCTTCTAAACGAGCCCCAGTGACTTTTAATCAAAATGGGTTCGGATTATAAAAATAGAAAATGGACCCTTCGAACTCAACTATGCGGTCGCAGAGTGCACCATAGATCAGGTCTGCTGCCCGCAAAATGGATCACAGAAAAGGTCCCAAAAATTGGGTTGTTCGACTTAGGTTTGCGTCCCTATACCAGTTATGCGATCGCATAACGCACCACAAAAGTCTCCCTCCGAAATTTTTCATGCTAAATCTGTGACAGATTTGCAGCCCGTGAAATGATTATGCAGTCAAATAGTGGGCCGCATAATGACCTCCAAAATTGGCACTGTTTCTGTTGCACTTTGTGGAAGATCTGCGGTCCGTGGAGTAGTTCTGCAGCCAGATAATGGACCGCAAAATAACATTCTCGGGAAAATTATTCTTCCAACTCCCCAATGCATTGCACAACCTTAAAAGTTCATATCGCTCTACAACCTTCTAACACATTACCCTACCTCAGCACCACAAACCTCGAGTTCTAGGTAAAATTCTTACGGGGTCTTACATCCTCCCCCGCTTAGGATCATTCGTCCTCGGATGAGGAGTAGAGTCCGCCTAGCAACACCCAATATAATCCACCTCTTCCTTCGCACATCACAAGCCCCCAAATTTTGTCTAACTCCAAAACTTTCCAGAAATTTCGGCAGAGTTTCCCCTGTAATTAGGCATATCCACTTGTCAGCGAATCCAAAAACCAAATCTAACAACATAATCATAACACAACGATGTATCACAACATGAAAACAACATCGACCATAACGCCATAAGCATTATATTACCAAGAGGAGCATCTTTAACTTAAGATGTACAAGTGGAATATAATTTATAGAAAGTAAACTCTTTAATAGTTTCATAGAGCACAATTACATAGTTATTCAAACAAATAAGGATGCTTCTTCTTCATTTCATCCTTGGCCTCCCAGGTAGCCTCTTCAACTGTTGGTTCCGCCATAGCACCTTTACAAAGGAAATCTCCTTATTCCTCAACTTTCGGACTTTCTTATCAAGAATAGCAATGGGAATCTCCTCATAAGACAATTCTTCATTAACCTCAATGGCCTCTACCGGAACAGTGAGTGTCGGGTCTCCAACTACCTTCTTCAACATATATACATGAAACACCGAGTGCACTTATGACATATTTGGTGGTAGCTCAAGCCTGTAAGCCATCTGATCAATCCTCTGAATGATTATGTACGGTTCGGCATACATCGGAATCAATTTCCCTTACTTCCTAAATCGCATCATACCCTTAATGGGGGAAACTTTCAAGAATACTCAATCATTCTCTGTGAACTCCAAATCCATGCGACGCACATCCGAATAGGACTTCTGGTGACCCTGAGCAGTTTTCAGTCGTTCCTTAATGACCGCATAAATGACATGCTCTACAAAATTATTCTTCAAACTCCCCAACGCATTGCACAACCCGAAAAGTCTGTACAACGGAGAGCTCTACAACCTTCTAACACATTAGCCTACCTCGGCAGCACAAACCTCTAGTTCAAGGTAAAATTCTTACGGGGTCTTACATAAAAATTTAAAAAAATAACAAAAATCAAATTATAAAACTGGACTTAAGTGGTTTAGTTTGATTCTAATATTTAAACATTCGACTTAATTGGTTTGATTTATTTTAGGAGAAAATGATCCAAATCGAACCTTGAACCCCTATTAGAGGGTAGTAGAATAATACAGTATTCCAGAGCTAAGTTTTGCTATTCTCAAAAAGAGTTTTCCAAGATATGAAAAAATTAGGGGTTCCTATTTTAGATATCCCCTTAGGAGGAGAGGTTGCCCTCTTAGTGTTATTGCTTAGGGGAAACGAAAGAGATAAAGGGTCTACGTATATTTAGTGCTCCTAGGCTAAATGCCACCCATGCCGTTTATGCTAGTTTTAATCCATATAAGCTCTATCTTTGTGTGTATGTTTATGGCTATGTATGAGGCAGATCTACATGGGGTGTAAAGGGGTCACCTTTAACCGTTACCATTGGAAAATCTCTTTATATATATACACACAAACATACACACTTGAAACACATATCTTCTCTTGGGAGGGGGGTGAGGGAGGGGGCAGGGGCACTGGCCAAAGGCATTGCTCATGGGATAAATATGTGGGTTCGATTATCTGTATTACGTGGATGCATTCTATTTTCTTCAAAAAAATCCCCAAAGAGTTATTCTTTCTCCAATTCTCAAACCCTACCTTCCTTAACTCAATTACTCAACAACATTAGTGAGTAGTTCGCCTATCGCCATCAAATTATTCTTGTCTATAGTTTTGCCGACGAGGCTTTTTGTGTCACCGCCACCTTCAAATCTTAGGTATGCTTCTTTGTATGCATATAAGTCTAACCAAATATTTTATCTCTTGGAGGTGAGGCATTCCTTTTTTGACTAATATACTAAAGTACATCCTCTTATTTTCGTTTGTCCTCTGGAAATAAATATTAATATGTTTGTGTTGCCTCTCCTATTCGCTTATATTTATTTAGCAAACACTTATCCAAAATAATTAAAATAAACAATCAAAAAATGTGTGTTGAAAACTAAGAGTCCACCAAACTTTATCGGGAAACTTGTTCTCTATCAGTTCCCACAAAACACACACACACAACTTATAGTTTGCAAGAATATCCTACGAGATGCTTCTAACTAAGCTAAGTAGGTGTTACAGGTGAATGACATTAACAAAGATACAACAATACTAAGGACACTTGAAATACTCAATGCTAGGATCTGGTCTGTTGGTCTGTAGCTTGAGAGAATGAGGGCGGCTGCACAAATTGAGAGAGAATTATGTTTTAAGGTTTTTGTAAGTGTGTGTAATATCTTGCCTCATATTTGTAATATGAGTTAGGTCATTGGAATGATATAAGCAAGTATCCAGTATGCAGCATACTCCAAAAAGTGACGGTTGCACTATTGCGCGTGCAGTGCAACAGTGTAGCAACTTCAATAGTTGTGAAGAGTTGAATTGTACTGTGACCGGAGGAACTGATAGGCATTTGTTCCCTTTGTTGTTCCTTTGATTGATATAATTGGAACTTGTGCCAGACATGTAACTTGTTGTTTCGAGCACTTTGAAGTTTGGTATCAAGTTCCCTATCTGGTTCTCATAAGAAGTTTGTGAAATCATCAAAATGAAAAAGCAAATAACCTATCAATTTTTTCATTTTTAATGATGACTAACTTAGAATTGAAGCTCCCCTTGAGAACCAGATCTCCATATTAATTCCCCTTACATATTAGTTATATTCCCCCTGAGAGCCTGTTTCTCCCCTTCAATTTTTCTTCCCCCTTTTGGCATCATAAAAAGAATGTATGCAAGTAAAGGCAAAAAAGAAATCCAGCAAAGTTAACTCATGTCACTTGTGTGCATACAACATAGCTAAGAACAATGCACAATAGTATAACATGCATAGAAAATGACTGAGATGCTCATTGATTAATTAGAGAATAAAACAGAGACAATAGTACCATTTTTACAAAACATCCACAAAACAAACAAACATAAAGTACCACAGTCAGAAAAAAAAAAAAAAATACTGGGACTAAGACAGGGAGACATTGACACAGACACTAGGGAATGGTTAAAGGGCACTAGTAGAAAGAGGAAAGGACGAAGGTGCAAGCGTCTGAAGAAGAGCATCCACGCGAGCATTTACAGACCGCTGCTCGCTTATCAGCTGTTAGGTTAGGTTCTCAACCTGTTTCTACAGGTCTGTATTTTCAGCCATCAAGCGGGCAACCTTTGCACCCTGTGCACTGCTAGAACTAGGTGCCTCCGGCTTGAATTGAATTGTCCCTCAAGAATAGAATTTCTTAGCCTTCAGTCTCCTTATCCCCTCATTAGCAGCATTTTGAGCATTAATTAACAGAGAAATAGTAGAATTGCTGCCAACACCCCCTTCTTGTCTATACACCCGCATTCCTCCAAGGTTGTCATTGATAATGTATGCTTTCGATTTCCCACTAGTGCTCTTCCCAAAGGGAATTTGAAGTATTCAAACACTCTAGTGAGCAAGAACCCATAAGGAAAACCATGGTTTCCGTCCTTGAAGTATTCCACCTTTTTCATATATTCAATCCTGATACCAAGTAGGTTAATGGTAGTGCATGCATCCAGTGCTTCCATGAGGAACAATTCCTCTTTGGAAGTAATGGATCGCCTCTCTGTGCGTGGGAGCAGGACCTTGTTTACCATCTTAAACATAAGCTTATACTCTGGAAGTAGGGTCTTCTTGTGCACCCATTCCCCTCTTTGAACAGCCTGAGCTTTTAGAATTATCTTCCTAAAGTTAGGGGAACAGGTCCCCTCAATAGATAAGAGCCCCTCAGTGGGCACACACAATATACTTCCCAATACAACTTCATCCATCACAAAATCCACTCCATTAACCTTCAGGAAGATATTGTCATCTTCCATAGTGAACAAATCTGCGTAGAAACTGCGAACCTCCTCTTCATAAACTTTGTGACTCTGAATGGTAAACATATGAGTCCACTTCTGAAACTCGCAGATTGCAAATAGTTGTCTCATGCCTGACATTTCAAGAACATTAGCGTCAAATGCTCTGCCTCACAACATCCTTTGCTTCTTTAGGTTTTCTCTTCTCTCAACTTCAAACACTTCCACTTTTGCTTTCTTGGAGGAACCAGGTTCCTCTTTCTCTCTTGCCTTCCTCTTCAGAGACTTCCTCACACTTTTCTCCTTTTTTTCAGACATACTTTTCTCGCTACACTCTTCTTCCTCTTCCTCAACACTCTTCTTTTTATCAATCTCCACACTTTTCACATATGATCCTCTGTCGGTCTTCACAAGCACTGACTTTTTAGAGAATTTAAAAACAAGGGAAGCAAGTTCCTCATTCACCTCTTCATCCTCTCTTCATCCTCAACATCCATAATGTTTTCGGTAGGCAGATCCTTCTCATTCACTAATTTTCCCTCTTTCACCAACCTTCTTCTTTTCCTTTTCTCCTTATTTAGCTTCAAAGAACTCTCAAGGGCTTCTTTCTTCTGTTGCCTAGTAATGGGTCTTTTAGGGTATTCTAAGAGATGAGAGGATTTTAATGGCTTTGGTGTAGTCAGTTGAGAGAGGGACGTCTTTTGGGGTTATTTATGCACACAAAGGAACTAGTTACAATTAGGTGCAATAGTCTTGGGTAATCGGGTCGGTTTGTAATGGGTGTGACATTTGGATTTAAAATATATGGGAGAAGGACGAACACATTTTAATGACGTGGCACTTTTAGCAGTTTAAAATGCTTATGAATGCAAGAGGAACTACTACCTGAGTTAAGGGAACCAGGGTCCTTGACTGATTTTTGAAAGTATGAGCCTCATCCTTTTGTCAAATTGCAATGTCATTGGCTCCTTGTTGCCCTGTAATTGTCATGCATGTTTACCTATAGCGGTATAGATTTGAGTTAGAAATTTCCAGAAAACACTTATTTAGCAGTCCACTTTACCATTCCTTCATAGCCAATCATTGAGGGACCAGGTTCCTAGTTCAACTTGATCAATCCCAACTTCAGTCGGTTCTTTTCATAATGCTCTCTGCTCAATGCTTTGGTTAAGATATTAGCTACCTGGTCCTATGTCTTGCAAAACTTCATACATATAAGACCTTTTTCAACGTTATCCCTGAGGAATGATGTTGCACACCAATGTGCTTTGTCCTCTTATGCTGAACCGGGTCTTTTGCCATGTTGAGGGCACTTGTGTTGTCACAAAATAGTGGAACACAGTCAGAGAACACACCAAATTCTTCCACAACAATTGAGCACAATAAGAAGCAGCTGCCACATATTCAGCTTCTGCAGTAGAAAGAGCCACATAGTTTTGTTTTTTTGTACCCCATGAAATCAAGCATGATCCCGGAAAATGTGGCATCCCATATTTATCTTTCTATCCACCAAATAACCAGCATAATCATCATCAACATACCCAATTAAGTCGAAATTATCTCCTAAGGGGTAGTAGAAGACCAGGTCATGTGTTCCCTTGAGATACCTCAGAATTCTCTTAGCAACTTTCAGATGAGATTCTTTTGGACTTAATTGGAACCTAGCACATAATCCCACACTGAAGACAATGCTAGGTATGCTGGCTCTGAGATACAAGAGTAAACCAATGATACCTCGATACATGGTTTCCTTCACAAGCGAACCAGGTTTGTCCATAGCTAAACGAGTGGCTATGGCAATATGAGTATCAATGTTCTTTGAACTTTCCATCTCAAACCTCTTCATAAGCTCCTTGATGTATTTTTGCTGACTTATCATTGTTCCCTTAGGGGTTTGCTTGACTTGCAAACCTAGGAAGAAGTTCAGTTCCCCCGTCAACTCATCTCAAACTCGTTTACCATAATCTTGGCAAACTTCTCACACAAGGAATCATTTGTTGCATCGAAGATGATTTTATCAGCATAGACTTGCACAATCAATAGGTTCCTCTCTCTTTTCTTCAAAAAGAGAGTGTTGTCGATTTTTCCTCTTGTAAACCTATTTTCTAGAACGAACATGGAAAACCTTTCATACCATGCACGGGGTGCCTGCTTTAAACCATATAGTGCCTTATCGAGCTTGAATACATGTTCAGAATTCTCATGACATTCAAAACCGGGTGGTTGTTTGAAAAAGACTCTCTCCTTTAAATATCCATTCAGAAATGCACTCTTGACATCCATTTGGAATAGTTTGAATTCCATATGAGATGCAAAAGAAATAAGAATTCTGATGGCTTCCATTCGTGAAACTGGAGCAAAAGTCTCATCATAGTCAATACATTCTTATTTATTATAACCTTGAATCACCAACCTTGCCTTGTTTCTTGTTGTATTCCCAAATTCATCAAGCTTGTTTCTGAACACCCATCTGGTTCTAATAATATTCTATCTTAACATCGAGGAACCAGGTGCCACACCCTGTTCCTCCCAAATTGATGGAGTTCATCTTGCATAGCAGCAATCCAGTCAGCATCTTTCAATGCTTCCTTGATATTTTTGGGCTCAATTTGGGACAGGAAGGTTGAAAAGGAAAACATGTTTCTTGTCCTTGATCTAGTCTGAATTCCTGAATCTAGAGGAGTGATTACATTCTAGAGAGGATATGAGCTTTTGTGTTTCCAGTTTGACACTTGAGTCCTAGGGTGAGAAGGGCCAGGTTATGTTGTATGAGACCCATCATTTGCTTCCATTGAAGTGTGATCACCACTTCTTTGCTCAGCATTAGGGGTACCTTGCACAACATCGACAACTCTATTTTATGCTTCAATTGTTGTGATTGAGGAACCGGGTTCCTCCAAATCAGCTGGAGTTTGCTACATCTCTTTCACTAGACTCCTTGACTTGACTCATCAGATTTGCCTTCCCATTTGCCATATCAATGACTTCTCTAGGAACTGTTGCATACTCTCCATCTTGATCATTTTTATTATATGAATCCTTCCCATTTGGGTGGTAAGATTCATCAAAGATTACATGTATATTTTCTTCTACACATTGAGTTCTTTTATTGTAGACCTTGTATGCTTTGTTTTCTGATGAGTATCCAAGGAATATTCCTTCATCAATCTTAGTATCAAACTTTTCCAATGATTCCTTACCGTTATTAAGGACAAAAAATTTGCAATCAAATGTTCTTAGGTGAGTCAGCTTTGGTTTTCTCCCATTCAGCAATTCACACGGGGTCTTGTTTAGGAGGGACTTGATCATGCAGCTGTTTATCAGATAACAAGCAGTGTTTACTACCTCATCCCAAAAGATTTTTAGTACACCACTATCTATCAACACCGTCCTTGCCATGTCTTCAAGAGTCCTATTTTTCCTCTCCACAACACCATTTGTTGAGGTGTTTTGGGAGCTGAAAATTATGACTTATATCATTTTCAGCACAGAATTCATCAAACTTTGCATTTTAAAACTCGGTAGCATGATCAGATCTTATACTTATAACGATGTGGCTCATCTTCACTTGAATCTGCTTTACAAAGGACGCAAAGACTGGAAAGGTTTCATCCTTGGTTGTGAGAAACAAGGTCCATGTGAATGGAGTAATCGTCAACAATAACAAAAAAATGTACTTCTTTCCTCCTTTGTTTGGCATCCTCATAGGTCCACACATATCTATGTGGAGGAGATTTAATGGCCTTGATGCGCTTACTTCCTTCTTTGCCTTGAATGGGGACCTGACTTGCTTTCCTTTCAAACATGCATCACACACTTCGTGATCCTGGAATTTGGACTTTGGCAGTCCATGAACCAGGTCCTTCTTGACTAGCTTGTTCAACAGCACGAAAACTTGCATTCCCCAATCTTCTGTGCCACACATCCGCATCATCATCAAAAGAAATCAAACATGTAATGTCTCTACTGTTTATAGACTCAAAGTCTGCAACATAAATGTTTTGAATCTGTTTGCCACCAAAACCACTTCACCAGTTACAAGATTGGTGACTGTGTAAGACTTTGATAAGAACTCCACCTTGTTTCCCTTGTTGTAGATTTGAGAGACACTCATCATGCTATATTTCAATACATTCACATAGTACACATTTTCAATTGAGTGACTGAGTGTCTTCGTAATTTTTCCAACTCCTAAAATGTATCCCTTTTTGTCGTTTCCAAAGGAAACACTCCAACCTTGCAGGGCTTTGAGTGAAAAAAAAATCGTTAGTACTCCTGGTTATGTGTTTAGAGCAGCCACTGTCCATTTACCATCTTTGACTGCTTCCTTTCGATATTGCATGCACAAGGGAATTAGAGGTTAGACTTAGGAACCCAAACAATTTAGGGTCCCTTAGGAAAGGGGCAAATTAAGCTTCTTCTTGTCCAAGCAGGAATAACACGTTTCTTTTTTAGAGAACTAGGTTCCCTCGCAGTAAATACTTTTTTAACGAAATTTTTTTTTCTGTGAGGACTGATGCATTGCTTTAAAATGACCAGTGTCACCAAAATGAGTACAAAGCCAGTTATTAGGTACAGTAACATACTTGCTATGTGGCTTGTAGGGAGCCTTTTCCTTTTGGAACCCGATTCCATGTATGCCTCCCCCACTACTTTTAGACATTGAAGTGATTGCATCAAAGGACCATGTCTACTTTAGAGATTTGTCTAGGCCATTTTTAACCATGTTTAGATCTTTCTGAAGTTATCTATTTCTCTCAAGTTCAGCACAAAGACTCAATTTTGCCTTTTTGGGTTCATCTTCAAGCCTAAGGTGTGAATCACTTGCCACTTCCTTTCCCTTTGAGGGGTTCATGAAATTTTCTATTTGGGCTTTCACAGAATTGTTTTCCCTTTTTAACTCCTCATTTATTTCCTTTAGATCCACAACTACCACCACCAAATCATCTCTCTCGTTTTCTACCTCTTCAATGTTCTTAGCTGGAGAATCTTTTTCTTTCTTAAATTCCTCTATGGTTTCTCTCAAATCAGCGACTACAACTAGCAAATCATCTCTCTCATTCTCTACCTCTCCTATATCCTCAGTTAAAGTGTATTTATCATTAATAAAATTATATAGGCATCAATTAGAACCTTTTCTAAAGACACAAGCTTCTTTTGAGAATAAGACTTCAAATTTCTTTGAACATCTAGAAAGTTTACCTCATCGTCATCATCCTCATCAGATTTTGCAATCAGGGCAAATATGGAGTAATATTCAACTTCAATGATTTCAACGGCCATCATGAAGGTATCGCATTGTTCATCATCGCCATCAGATTTACTGGAGGAATCCCCCCACACAACAAGAGCTTGTGTCACAACATTATCAACGACATCTTTTCTCTTGAACTTCCTGTCAGGTGTCGGGTTCCTCTTGCTTGTCTTGTCTATGTTGTGTTTGATATGGTCCTGCTTGTGGAGAGGATAATCTTTGATGAAATATCCTAGCTTCCCACATTTATGGCAAAAATCATAACCCTTTAATTTTCTTGAGCTTCCCCTATTTGGAATACCTCCATTTCGACGAGCCATTTTCTGAAACCTCCTTGTCATGTAGGACATGCCAGCATCATCACCACTTGAGTTACTGTTGTCTGCCTTAAGAACCTTGTTCTTCTCTTTTTTGGGTTCTTTTCTTTCATGGTCCTTATTTTTCTTCATTTCGTAGGTCTTCCGATTTCTAATGAGTTCGTCAATAGTCAGCTTTTGGAAATCCTTTGCCTCTGTGATAGCATTGACTTTACTCTCCCAAGAACCAGTTAATACACTGAGTATTTTCCTAACCAGTTTGTTCCTTGGAATGATCTCTCCTAGAGAGTGAATCCCATTGATGATGGAAGTGAAGCGAGTATGCATGTCCTGAATGGACTCATCGTCCTTCATCCGAAAGATTTCATACTCAGTAGTGAGCATGTCGATCTTTGACTGATTGACTTGAGTTGTTCCTTTATGTGCAGTTTAGAGAAGCTCCCAGATCTCCTTGGGAGATTGACAAGCTCAAATTCTATTATACTCATCTGGTTCAATACCACATATGAGCATCTTCCTTGCTCGAAAGTTTTTCTCTATGCTTTGCGTCAGCATCGTTGTACTCCTTCCTTGTCTTTAGAACTGTCATTGCTGGCTCGCCAGTGGTCTTCGTAGGGACGAAGGGTCCATCGCAAATGACATCCCAAAGCTCTGAATATTTAGCCATGATGAAATCACGCATACTTTTCTTCCACCATCTGTAGTGTTGTCCATTTAATCTTGGTGGTTTATAGGTTGATTGACCTTCTTTAAAGTTTGGTGAAGAAGCCATGTTGATCCTTTCTAGGTGTTAGCCTTATAGAAAGAACCTGCTCTGATACAAATTGTTCAAAACTAAGATTCGACCAAACTGTATAGGGAAACTGGTTCTCTATCAGATCCCACAGAAGACACACACACACACAACACTAAGTAACCAACACAATGATATTTTACGTGAAAAACTCCCAGCTCACGGGATTAAAAATCACGATCTACACTCGAAGGATTTCAACTTCACTACATCGAGAAAACTTCATATTACAGCCTATTGTAACCTAAGAATTAAAATCTTAATCCCTCACTTACTTGAAATAACTATATTCAAGCCTCTCTGTAATAACTCTATTACAAAGCACACCACTTTGACTAACTCTCGTCAAAACATAAACACACAGTTTATGATTTACAAAGATATCCTACGAGATGATTTTAACTAAGATAAATAGGATTTATAGGTGAATAACATTAGCAAATATACAACAATACTAAGGACACTTGAAATACTCAATTCTGGATCTGGTTTGTTGGCCTGTTGCTTCTTTGTTCTTCAATGACTTGAGAGAATGAGGGCGGCTGCACACTTGAGAGAGAATTTGTATTTTAGGATTTTTGCAAGTGTGTGTAATCTCTTACCTCATATTGGTAATATATAAGTGAGGTCACTGGAATGATATAAGCAAGTATCCGGTACACAACATGCTTCAAAAAATGATTGTTGCACAGTTGCGTGTACAGTGCAACAATGTAGCAAATTTAATAGTTGTGAAGAGTTGACTTTTACTATGACCGGAGGAACTGATATCCATCTATTTCCTTTATTGTTCCTTTGAGTGATATCATTGGAACTTGTGTCAGACATGTGACTTGTTGTTCGGAGCACTTTGAAGCTCGGTATCAAGTTTTCTATCTGATTTTCATAAGAAGTTTGTTAAATTATCAGAATGCAAAAGCACATAACCTATCAACGTGTCTCCTTTCCTACCCACCATATGTTATATCTTTATTTTTCTATACAATTTTCACTCACATCTGAATTTTAAGAAGGGGCCCAACTTAAAAATTAATTATATAGTTTTGAAGACCCTAAATGAATATGGGTATTTCTTCGAAATCAATAACCAACGCTAAGAATGAAAATCACTATTATAATTATATGTTAAATTTTTGACATTTCATTTGTCACATTCCCTTTATCATTATTTACTGAAAATAAAAACTTATAATCATAGATTTGCAGTTCCAAAACCTCATATAAGAATTTGAATAAATCAGCACCCAAATTCTTATATGAGGTTTTGGAACTGCAAATAATAAATCAGCACCCAAATTGTACTCATGCTTCTCCCGTTTGATGCATAACCACAATCTTTAAACTTCCGTCTTTCAAACTTATTAAGTTCTCTTTTGGGCTCGTGAGTTAATAGTAAATACACATGACATGCCACCAACGATATTATATGATTATTTTCATCTATCACCTTTTGTGACATCACCTTTTAAATTATGTCCTTGTTAGCTTAGTGAGCTTAACTTCACTTTAATAGTAGGTGACTTCTTTTGCAGACAAATTAAATCACTAGGGTAGTCGGAGATAAAATTTAAATAGTGACCTCGATTTAGGGTGAAGTACACAAATAGTCCTCAAAATCGATGGACTTGAATTTTTGTTCTCACTTGTCTTAAGAGCATAACTTCCAGTCTAACAAGTATTTTCCCTTGGTTTCCCTATGAGTAATATTTTTTACTTTTGACTCTGAAGTAAGAGGGATCAAAAGTTAAAGACCACCCTAAAAAGTGTCATATTTCTACAATTTTAATTACATTCTGGGGTATCCAGTTAAGCAAACAATCCAAGGAACATGCCTACCCAAATGGTAGGCCTATATAATTTTTTGATTCTCTAATGACGCCAATATCACTCAATTACTTTCCCCCTTTGTTTTATGTAATAAAACTTGTAGTACTTATAATAAATTTTTAACATTTGAACTAACGTGTCAAGATTAACAAAACTAAACTTGTCCTTCCAACAAGAACCAACAATGCCTCCCCTCACCAAAACCTTTCTTGCCAAATGAAAAAGTAAAAATGATATATCTTTTTGAAAAAGATGACAGTGATGTGTATAGGATCTGATATTACTCTTTATTGATCACAAATCGCTTATATTATTAACAATGAAAGCAGTCCTTAGCATAACGATATTGCTAAGAGGAACCCAAGTTATAGGACCCCAAAAAAGAACAAAAAGTTTGTCATGTGCTAGTTACAAAGACCCCAAGATGTCGACTACTGAATCACATCTTCTACTAGTGCTTATTTGCACAAAAAATAAAACAAATATATATAATTAATAATGATCTTTTGTTCAGGGTTTACTATTCCTTCAAAGCATCTTAAGTTCCTCTCATTCCAAATTATCCACAAAATACATGCAGGGATCATGTTCCACCAAGTGTTGTTCCTTAGTAAATTGATTGGATCATTCCAACAGCTAACATATCTGCAGTTGTCCTGGTTATTGTCCAGTTTAATCCTTTGAAACTCATAAATAAGTGCCACAACTGTTGGTCTCTGCAATGTAAAAACATGACTGTTTGTTTCCATCTCTCTCCCGCACATAAAGTATCTAGAGCATAATTATATTCCTCTTTTCACCAAACTATCATGTGTTAAGACAACTCTGTAACCACTAACCAGCAAAAACATGCCACTTTTAAAGTGATGTTCTCCTTCCAGATGTTCTTCCAATTCCAAGACCCAATGTGATGTAATCCAGACCTCTTTAGCACCCATAAGTTGACTTTATCGAGAAAACTCTGTTGTTGTTTCTTTCCCACACTAGATTGTCATCTTGTTCTGTAGTACCTTTAAAACTTTCCAAAAGATTTAAAAGTTCAGTCACTCTAGTAAACTCTTAGTCATTTAGAAGTCTTTTGAAGGTAAAATTCCACCCTTGTTGACTCTGGTTCTCTACTACTGTTGCTTGAGGCTATTGCACTAAGTTGAACAAATCTGGAAAACTGTCTTTTAGAGGACATTCCGATCCAGTCATCATTTCAAAAAAATAGCCTTGACACCATTACCAATTTTTATGCTAACATTGCTTTTCAAAGCTGGCTATAAAGATTTTATAGATTTCCAAACACTTACCCCATAACTGGTAGAAATTTCTCTTGTACACCAGAGACCTTCTTCCCCCACACTTCTCCTTAATTACCTGTCTCCAAGGAGCTTGTGCCTCCCCTTGAAATTCATTAGTAAACTTTTGTAGTGATGTCTCATATTTCTGATTCTCAATCCTTCATCCTTATTGTTGTTTGTCAAAGTCTTCCAGTTCACAAAATAAAAACCCCGCTTCTCCTTATTTTGTTTCCAAATAAACTTTCTCCTAAGGAAATAAAGATATCATATGCATAGGAAGAGAGTCTAAAACATTATACACCAAGGTGAACCTTCCTCCTAATGATAGATAGTTACTTTTCAACTTGAAAAACTTCTTTTTACACCTCTCCAGCACTCCACTCTAAATCTCCTGAGATTTAATTTTTTCTCCTAAAGGTAACCCAGGCAAGTGGTTGATAACACCTCACCTCACTACCTAAAACTCCGGCTAGTCTATGAAAGTTGGGGACTTTATTTACCGAGGATATTTGTGACTTTCTCCAATTTACATGCAAGTCTGAAATTGCTTCAAATATAGAATCATCCTCAAGTGTTTGAATTGTTCCTCATCATCATCATAAAAAACTAGAGAATCATCAATATATAACAAATGAGTGATTTCTATATTGCTGTCAATGTTGTTTAAAACCATAAAACCCTTTATCCATCCCTCCTGGTTTGCCTTCTTGATCAAACAGTTCAAACATTCCATTGCAATGATGAACAGGAAAGGTGACAAAGGGTCAACTTGCCTTAATTCGCTTTATGATGCAAAAAAAATCTCTAGAGACTAAGAGAACTTAATTGTGCTGATACAAAACCTGATCCACTTGTTCCCAAATCCCATGTCTTTTAAAATTTTTTACTACAATATAAAAAAATGAATATTTTTTGGTAAAAAATTAATCTAAACAACTTTGATAGAGAGTAGTGTGAGAATAGCCGACTTGTTAGGCGTTAATTGTAGTTAGAAAATTAGTGCTAGTTAGCTAATGAGAGTTAATTATAACTAACTAATAGACTTTAGTTATAAGTGAGGAGGTTAGGTTTGTGGATGTATATAAACATGCGAAGATTTATTTTATAAAGGAACGAAATCATTTTCAGTTTCATTCACATGCAAAAATCATCTCTCTAGACCCTTCATCCTCTCACTGGGTCGCTAGCCCTAATTCTCTATTTTTGTGCTCTAACTCAAGCGTGAGCTCATAGAAATTCACATGGTATTAGTGCGAGCGATGATTTTGGTTGTCGAAACTTCTGTATAGCTGAATTCTACTCTAATTCATCTTCGATTCCAAAAAAAATTGTCGTTTTCTTCATAATCCTTCAAAATGAGTACATCCAAAAATTGATCATACTCATCCATTATATGTCCACCCTTATAATACTCCTGGATTTGTATTGATTCCTGTATAGCTTACAGGAGCAGAGAATTATGGAGGCGATCGATGCGAATTTCTCTTCAAGTTAAGAGGAAATTTCACTTTGTCACTATTACTTGTAAACACGAGTCATTTGACAAGGAATTGCATGAGGATTAGGAGACTTGCAATGCAATTGTAATCTCATGGATCATGAAATTTGTGTCTCAAGACCTACTTAGCGCAATTGTTATGCATCAAATGCGCATCTTGTTTGGCAGGATCTTAGGGAGGGATTTGATAAGGTGAGTCGAGTACGAATATTTAAGTTGCACATGGAAATTGCAACCATTATGCAGCAAACAAACTCTGTCTCCATGTATTTCACAAGGTTGAAAGAGCTTTGGGCTGAGTTTGACACAATGGAGCCTTCACCAAATTGTGGATCTCGAAAATCAAAGGAACAAGTTGATAACTTTATTCACCAGCGACTAATGCAGGTCTTAAGTGGTCTAAATGAATCCTATGATCAGGCAAGGAGACAGATTCTTATGAAATCAACATAACCTTCTCTCAATCAGCTTTATGCCATGATAACTGAGTATGAGAGTTAGAGATCTTCATCTTATTCAGCTGCATGAGAGAAGGGAGAACCTCTAGCTATGCAAGCAGGATGAGATCAACCTTACAAAGAAAAAAAAACCCTTCATGAAATATGACTATTGTGGGATAAAGGGATACCTGAAAGAAAACTATTAGAAGCTCATAAGATATCTATCAGACTTTAATAATAGGAAGAAGTTTGTACCAAACAATGTATTGGGGAACTCTGGTGGAGAGAATGTAGCACAGGAAAATGACGGGACCGATAAAACTGGAAATCTGCATGACATGCCTTATTTTACAAAAGAACAATATAAAAGGATATTGAGTCCACTGAACAAGGAAAATGAAGGTGAAGACCAATAACATGCCAGCATGGCAGGTATTTTTACCACTCTTATGCCCAATATAGGTAGTACTGAATGGATAATTGATTCAAGATCTTCACATCATATTAGTGGCAGTTTAGATGCACTAAGTAACAAATATAAATTGATTGCTTGTCATGATGAACAAGGTCATTTTCCTTCTGGTGAAAAGAAGATATAACTCCTACAGGAACTGCAACTTTTCTAAGAGATATGAAACTTAACAATGTATTATTTGTTCCTGAGTTCAGATTTAACCTGTTATTAGTATCCAAATTATCCAAGGCACTCTCTTGCTCTGTGAATTTCTTTCCTGATTTTTGTATATTCAAGGACCTTTACAGTGGCAAGGTAAAGGTGATTGGTAGAGAGAGGTGGAATGTGTGTGGTAAAAGATGCGCTTTCAATAGAATAAAGGATGTTGTGTGCAATGCTACAATTCAGAAGAACATTCAAGATGGAAGCATGTGGCATATGAGGCTAGGACATGCTTCTGTTAGTATTTTTGATGATAATTCTAGATATACTTGGATTAAATTGCTCCAGTTGAAAAATGATGTCATTGTAGGAGTTAATTACTCAAATGGTCACTCAACTATCCCAAATTATTTCCTAAAGTCACTTTACTTTCGTCTGTAACAACAAAGTCACTGAACTATGCCTATTGCACTCACAAGGTCACTCAACTAGATTTTTCAAATTTTGGATTGCCAAATACCTATTTTACCCTCTAAATTATAACATTTATCTTCTTTTTTTTAAAAACTTTTAAATATTACGATTTTTCCTTTTTTAATTTATATTATGGACTTACCTATACAATAAATAAATACTATTTATAAATTAAAAAATAAAAAGTATTTACGTAAATATAATGCTAGAATAACAAAATAATGAGCATAGTAAAAACAATTATTACAATATTTGTTAGTAATAATAATTTTAGTATTAACAACAAAAATTCAAAAATTTATTTACACAATTCAGAATGAAAGAAAATAAAATTTGTAAAATTATATTCCATGCACATAAATAAAAATAACTATTTAAATAAGATTATTTTTATAATATACATTATATATTCTTGAAAATTATGCTCAATTATATAATTATGTTTCTACCAACTTTTCGACGACACAAAGTTATGTCAGCGGAAAGTAGGGGGACTATCTATATTGGGTAAAATATTCTATGTTAAGTCGTGCATGGAATATATATAATATGATTGAGCATAATTTTCAAGAATATAAATGTATATTATAAAAAAAATTATTTAAATAATTATTTTTTACGTTCATGGAATATATATTTTACAACCTTTATTTTCTTTTATTCTAAATTGTGTAAATAAATTTTTGAATTTTTGTTGTTAATATTAAAATTATTATTACGAACAAATTATTATAATTAATTTTTTTGCTAAGCTCATTATTTTGTTATTCCAGCATTATAGATGCTTAACTACTTTTATTTTTTAATTATAAATAATATTTAATGATTCATTAGGTAAGTCCATAATATAAATTAAAAAGGAAAAAATTATAATATTAAAAAGTTAAAAAAATAAAAGAATCTAAATATTTATAATTTAGAGGGTAAAATAGGTATTTAGCAATCCAAAATTTGGAAAATCTAGTTGAGTGACCTTGTGAGTGCAATAGGTATAGTTCAGTGACTTTGTTGTTACAAATGAAAGTAAAGTGACTTCAGGCGATAATTTGGGATAGTTGAGTGACCATTTGAGTAATGGACTCGTCATTGTAGTTATGAGGAAATTTCTGTCAATATTGCAGACACAACATACAAATGCAGTGAAAGTGATTAGAACTGATAATGGGACTAAATTCTTTAGCAAACATATGATTGGGATGTTTGAAAGCTATTCAAAAAAATAGTTGTGTCTAAACTCGACAACAAAATGCAAGAGTGGAAAGAAAACGTGGGAACATTCTTGATACAACTAGAGCCTGGAAGTTTCAAGCAAGTTTACCTACCAGATTTTGGGGAGAATGTGTAGAAACTGCAATTTATGTGATCAGTCGGCTACCTACTAAGCTATTACAAGGAAAAACACCATTTGAAATATTACACAACAAACCACCATCACTGGCTTATCTTAAGGTTTTCGGTTGCATGTGTTATGCAACCAATTTGGTTAAAGAGGATACATTTTCTCATAGGACCAGAGCCTTAATCTTTCTGGGGTATTCAGAAACTCAGAAGGGGTACATACTGATGGATCTATCCACTAAATGTTTATTTGTTTGTCGGGATGTTGTGTTTAAGGAATACCCATTTCCCTTTGCACCAGTTCCTACCAAATCAGTACCAGCCAAGGCACCTTTACTTGTTCCCGTTAGGGGGAGAGTGATGACAGATCCTTATGAACAAGTACAAGGTGTTGAACATGAACCTCCAAGCCATGATGCTATTGACAATGCACTAAGACATGATGAGTCTGGGAATTCCATCCATGAAACTGTTGTGGAAGATAATGCTACCGAAACTTTATTGTCAAAAGATGAACTTGGTGCACAGGACACTAGTGGCATTGCAGAACATGTTGATGTTGAAGCTGAAGACATTGCAGAATAGGTTGAAGACATTGCAGAACAGGCTAATGATCAAGTTGATGTTGAAGTTGTTACTTAAATGATTGCTATGGATGACCTTATGGTATATGAATCTCATACAATAATGTGGAAGTCAAAACGACACACCAAAGAATCATTGCAGATGCAAAATTATGCCACGAAGAAGAAAACTAATGGAGCCTTATATCTTATATCAGATTATCTCCCATATGATAGTCTCTCAACAAGCTGCAGACGCATGTTGGCCAAGATTTCAGCACTACCATAACCACAAAGTTTGGTAGATGCATCAACGAGTAGAAGGTGGATTGAAACAATGAAGTTAGAGATAAAAACATTGTAGGATAACAACACCTGGGAGGTTGTTGACCTACCAAAGGGAATGAATGCTATTGGCTCTAAATAGGTATATAAAATCAAGTATAAAGCTAATGGAGAAGTAGATATATACAAGGAAGGATTAGTAGCCAAGGGGTACAACCAAAAGGAAGGCCTGGACTACCATGCAACATTCTTACCTGTTGCAAAGATGGTGATAGTGAGAACTGTCGTTGCATTTGCAGCATCAAAAGGGTGGAACTTATACCAAATGGATGTAAACAATGCATTCCTACAGGGTGATTTATATCAATAGGTATACATGGAGTTGCCTCAAGGATTTAGGAGACATGGGAGACCAAAGTATGCAAGTTAACAAAATTACTATATGGACTAAAACATGCCTCAAGGAAATGGAATATAAAGCTCACTGAGGCCTTGCTCGAGGATGGATATCAACAAAGCCTATATGATTATTCCTTGTTCACTATGAGAAAGGAAGATGCCTTTGTAGCAATTTTAATCTATGTTGATGATCTACTGATTACAGGAAACGATGAGCACTTTATACAAGAGACAAATGATGTGTTACATCATGAATTCAAAGACAAGGACCCTTGGGCAACAGAGGTACTTTTTTGGAATAGAAGTGATGAGATCAAATAAAGGCATATTGCTGGACCAAATGAAGTATGCACTCCCATTGATATCAGACTTGGGACTAGGAGGAAGCAAGTCGTCTCAACAACACTAGATTTGAACCAGAAGTTTACTACAGTGGAATTTGACAAACAAGTAAGAAGCACAATGATTTGTGCAGCTCTTGAGGATTATCAGCATATCAAAGGCTGATATATTTGATAATAACAAGACTAGACATTAATTTTGCAGTGCAAACACTGTGTCGATTTATGCGATCACCAAAGAAGTCACACCTGGAAGGAGTAATCAGAGTAGTGAGGTACATCAAACAAGCACCGGGTATGGGGATTCTACTGAGCAAGCATAAGACTTGACATGCTTCTATGATGCAGACTGGGCAGCCTGCCCAAACACTAGAAGATCAGTTACAGAATTTCTAATGAAATTTCGGGATTCTTTTATATCCTGAAAATCCAATAAGCAAAATATTGTCAAGAAGCTCAGCAGAAGAAGAATATAGAAGTCTAACAGGAGCAAAAATAGAGATCATCTGGCTATTAGGACTATTTGCAGAGTTAAACATTCCTTTAGGAAACCGGTTATGGTATTGTGTGACAACATGGAAGTACTACAAATTACAGCAAATCCCATCTTTCACGAGAGGAGAAAGCATATTGAGACTGACTGCCCCTTTGTTAGGGATAAAATAAAGTAAGGAAAGATCACAAAACATTATATTGGAACTAAAGAACAGTAAGCAGACCGGTTGACCAAAGGACTAGGAAGAAGCCAACATGATTACTTACTTGGCAAGTTAGGAGTGCTTAGTATTTTATACCCTCCAACTTGAGTGGGAGTGTGAGAATAGCTGACTTGTTAGGAGTTAACTGTAGTTAGAAGTTAGAATTGTATTTAGGTAATTAGTGTTAGTTAGAAAATGAGAATTAGTTATAACTAACTAATGGACATTAGTTATAAGTGAGGAGATTAATGAAACGACCTGACCGGTGGTTTTGAGCTCTAGCGTATTGTTCACCAGTTTGAGGTCTTGAGTAGCTTTTCTTCATGTTTTATTACTTGTACGTGTGGTCAAAATTAAATTTTGGGAAGTTTGGAGTGGATTTGGAAGGAAAATTCTCAATTCGGAAGCTTTAAGTTGGAAGAATTGACCAAGATTTGACTTTGGAGTAAATAACCTCGTAATCAGGACTTGAAGGTTCCAATAGGTTCGTTTTCAGACTTGGGCGTATGTTCGGGTGGTGTAGGAGCATTTCGGGGCTTATTATGGAAAGTTAGCATTTTAAAAGTTGCATAATTTCCTAAGATTTATTTGAAGTGGAATTTGGTATTATCGATGTCCGTTTGGGGTTCCAAGCCTTGGAATAGGTTTGTATCATAATTTGTGACTTTTCTGTAAATTTTGGGGTCATTCCAGGATGTTTAAATATAATTTGGACGCGTTCGACAAAGTTTCAATGTTTGAAAGTTGAAAGAAGGATGTTGATCGTCGGTTCATGATTTTGATGTTATTTGTGGTGTTTAGAGCCTTTGGATAAGTTTGGATAAGGTATTGGGACTTGTTGGTATGATCGGACGAGGTACCAGGAGCATCGGGTGAGTTCTGGGGTGGCTTTAGATCATTTCTCCATGTCTTGCTGCTACTGTTGTTCATCGCAAACGTGTAGGGGTTATCGTGTTCGTGAAGAAGGATTTTGGCTGCTGAGATTTTGGTTCTTCGAGTTAACGACTGTTTTCACGCATTTGCAAAGGTTTGGGGGGTGAGGCTTCGCGTTCGCGATTCAAAGTTCGCGTTCACAACGAAGAAGTTGGCCTGGTGGATGACTTGGTCTTCGTGTTCGCGGAAGGGAAGACACATCCACGATGGGCAGGCTGGTAAATCTGCACGTTCGCGTGCCCTTTATCGCGTTCGTGTAGAGTAGTTTGGGAGCAGAATCCCTTTCTCGCGTTCGTGTAGAGTAGTTTGGGAGCAGAAGATGGTTGTTTTTGGCGAATGCGAGGGAATTTTCGCGTTCGCGATGAAGGTCGTCTGGGTAGTGTATACGATCGCAAAAATGGAGTTTTGCTCATTTTATCTCAAATCTTCCATGGGATTCGAGCTTGGGGCGATTTTTGAAGGAGCTTTTTCGTCATCCATCACTAGGCAAGTGATTTCTTCACATTGTTAGTTAAATGCATGAATATACATGGATTCGAACATGGAAATTGGTGGAAATTGTGAGAATTTAAAGAAAGCCTCGAATTTATATTTTTGAATTTTGACTATAAAATTTGACATGTAATTAGGAATAAATTATATGTTTAAGTTCGTGATGTTATGAGTAACGATTATTTGAAGAATTTTCGGAACCCGGGCACATGACCCCGCAGGTTGATTTGTTGACTTCTCGAGCGGAGTTGAGGATTATTATAAATTATTAAATTATAAGTATTGGGGTATTATTTGATTGATTTCCATTTGTTTGACTAGTTTCTGATTGATGGGCACCAGTTAGAGGTGTTAGAGAGGCGTTGGAGCCCGTTATGGAACTTTGGAGCGAGGTAAGTCTCCTGTCTAACCTTGTAACTACCCCCTAGGTGATGTATTTGATATGTGCTACTTGTTGTGGGGGGCTACGTACGCACTAGGTGACGAGAGTCCATACATATCCAATATCATGTTTATGTCCGGGTAGACTTAGGATTTTATCATTCAGCATTTGTATTATCAGAATTCAACTTGTTAGTTTAATTACCTCAGAATTATAAATGAAATGTGATAAGAGATTATATTAGATTAAATCGCATTACCTTGAGTTGTTGGCAAGATATTCAAAAATTGGTAAAAAGTCATGATTACTTTACGTTCCCGTTTATATATTGCAAACACGTGCCCCGTAGTTCGATAAGTTTCTTCTCTTCATGGTGATCGGGTCGAACACCAATATATGTATACATGAGATGCATCCATGGATCAGGCCGTACAACCTCCGCAGTGTATGTACACGACTATATCGATCGGATCGGACCGAACGACCTCGACATAATTCATGCGTATAATCGCTAGGAGTCAAAATGCCCACGAGATTACCCTCGTGATTGGGGACTTGGAAATTACATGATATTCTCTTGTGACCGGAGATCGGATATTTATTTGATGATCTTATTTGTTGGGATTTCATGTGCTATATGTAAATTTTAATTGATATTTCGTTAAAGTCTCATGTTGATAACTGTTTCTTATTCTATTTATCATGTTGTATTTCATGCTTGCTTATGGTTCCTGCATCATATTTATTGGACCACTAGTAAGTGTCGATGTGGACCCTTCGTCACTACTTCTCCGGGGTTAGGCTAGATACTTATTGGAAACACGTTGATTTATGTACTCATGCTACACTTTTGCACTAAATATGCCGGATCCGACAGGTTTCTTTGATGGTCATCTTGGTGCGTAGGTGTAGCTACTGAGGGGACTTTATGGTGAGCTGTATTCTACGCTACACACCCCAGCCCTTAGAGTCTCCATCTTATTTAGTTACTTTATCCTGTCGATTTTATATTCCAGACAAATGTTGCATTATTATTGTACTCCTTAATAAATGCTCATGCACGTGTGACACCGGATTTTGGGATTCTCTAGTGGTTGATTATGGTTCATCTTGATATTTTCATCTTTTATTTATATTTTACTAATATTTTAAGTATTTAGGATTGTTAAATGCATTGAATTAACTATTTATTAAGATTTATGATTTCAAAGACAATAAAGTGGATAATTGAATTGATAGTTCATCGTTGACTTGCCTAACAGTGACGTTGGGAATCATCATGACCTATAGTGGGAATTGGATCGTGACAGCTAGGTATCAGAGCTCTAGGTTCACTTGGGTCTCATGATTCATGATCGAGTCTAATAGAGTCTTATGAATCGGTACAGAAACGTCTGTACTTATATTCGAGAGGTTGCAGGGTTGTTAGGAGCACTTCCCTTCTTGGTTCCTCGTCGTGTGATTTGATTCCATTGAAGCCTATGCCTTCGTTTCCTTCCTACTCATTCTTATGCCATGTCGAGCACTTATTATCAATTGGGCATCGAGGAGTTGTAGTGGTACTGCAGATGTGGTGCATGATGTTTCTCCCTACATATTCAAGCAGGCTATTAACGTCGTCTTGTGGAAGGATGCTCTATCGTTTCAGCCTAGTGCTAGTGTTGCATATGGTTTTGAGGCTATGCACAATGTGTTATGACGTCCATACATTGTTATCGCGCAGTGTAGGTGTAAATAGTAGGGTGCTTATTCATGTGTCGCAACAGTGAAACACTCGAAAAAAGGATTTATCATTCATGGTTTAGAGGCTCAACATTTAATTCCAGTGGAGGAAAGGCAATTGGACTATGGATGATCAGGCATTGGTTGGTGGAGTAGCGAGACTTGATATTTTTTAACATGGTGGAATACTCATTGGGGTGTGGTTGGAACGCATTAAGGCTCATCGGTGTTATGGTTTCCTTTGATTTGTTTTCTGGACAAGATGTTGTGGAATGGTGCCTAAGCAGCGGTTATCAAAGGTGGCGGTGTATGGCAGCTTTAGATTCGAAGAAATGCTTCTAACGTTGATGGATCGAAGGAGATGATCTTTATGGAGGCTTAAAATTGGTATTAATTTATTAGTTTGGGTGCTATAGAGATGGATTATGATTGGAAGCAGTATTTGGGCAGCGAAGGATGAGGAAGGACATGGTGGGGGGGTGTCTCGCGGAGGTTGAATTGCTAGAGGTCGAGAAGTTTGCTTGGGAAGATGGTTAACTTAGAGTGGGAATGTTAGCGTATCGTATGGATTTCATGGTAGGACGGTCACATGCTTCCAAAAAGCTTAGCGCAATTATGGTCATGGTTAATGAGGGACTAAGTTTATATATTTCGTTCGAGATGGCGGCTTTGTGCTTCGAAAGTTTGAATATGAAGGAAAGAGTGTGCTTGGTATATAATATGACTTCAAGTTTCAGATGCAACGCTGGACCTTCATTTGATGTTGATAGGAATGAGCGGGCGCTTTCTACTGGTGGGCGAGCGTGGGCTTAGGAGGATTAACTGATTCGTGATGGCTGTAATCAGGGGAATTTTGTTGGAAGATGTCGATATGGGGTTACATAGGTGGGCTATCTCTTATGATATGTTAGGAGTTGAATGATTCCTAGTAAAGGTCCTCTAAAGAACTTTATTTTCTATCCAACATGAAGTTTGTACTACGATGTGAGCTGATATCGCTTGAATAAGATGGTGTAGCGGTTAGGAGGTCGAGTGTGTGTTTGGAGATGATAAGTGTTATGTTATGAAAGTTTAACAAGAGGTCGTGAGGAATTTGGTGGAGCGACGATGAGAAATCATGGTAACCGAGGAAGAGGAGGACGAGTCATTGTGAATTATGGATTTATGTAATTGTGTCTTGAAGCTAAGTGAGGAGCCCACCGTCTACGATTGGGTCACGTGGTTGTGTGCCTTGTCAGTATCATGGTATCAGTACGTTGGTAGATTAGTTATGACTAAGGAAAGAAAACATCAAAGGGAATTGGGGAAAATGAATTAATGAATGTGTGCTACATTTCGCCTTATCGATTCATGTGCAGATTTTTGGATGACTCAGAGTTTATGCTTCTTGTGGCTGTGATGTACAAGGAAAAAAATTCATCTGGTTGCTTCTTCGAGAATGTTCATGTGCTAGCAGAGCACTAGAGTTTGGTTATATTCGGGTCCAGGTTAGAGTGGATGACTCTCAATAACAGTTCTAGTTGTTTCAAGAATTGAAGTGCGGTGTCTAGGGCTTTGGGGTTTGTTATGTGGTTGAGGACTAGGTTTTGCAGTAAAGTGTGAAGAATACTTGGGTAATTTCAATGTTATCACTGGGTCTATGGTGCAATGTTAGAGAAATGGGAGAAACAACTTCGAATTTGCAGAAGTTCTTCTAGAATGGGTGTATCAGTTGGAGATACTATTGAGTGCACGAGGACGATAGGAGATGGCTTATGGGTATCGAGGCGATGTGGTCTCATGATTTGGGTTACTCGGGATGAGTGTTGTTTGAGGTTTGTTAAGTGTTTAAATAGGACTATTATTCCAAAGGCAAGTCAATAGTAAATTGGAAGAAGTTGAGTCAGTTAATAATGGTTTGAATCAGCATGGTTGTGGGAATGACCGGTTCCTTCGATGTGTTAAGCTATACAGGTGATTCGTGATTGTACGTGCGGGCTTGACAACCATCGTAATTTTATTGATTTGGACGTATTTGATTCTGATGGCCTTGTTATTTGTAAATGGACCCGGAAGAGTTATGGCGGTTAGATTACGACTTTAGGTTTACATTTTCTGCGGTTATGGGAATTTGGTTACGTGTTGGAATTAATCTTCTAAAATAAGTTGAGTGAAAGGGGTTCTAGCCGATGAAGTGTCCATTTTATTGGTGGTTCAAGGGTTATGATGGAATTCTTCTACTCTCCTGTGGTGGCATGATAGGTGCAGCGAGCGGTATAGAAATAGGAAGTTAATGAACAAGGTTGCAGTTCGGTGTTGATAAGACTGTCAGGAGATCGGAGGAGCAGGGAAGGATTTCAGGTGTTCAGAGTATGCTGGCACTATTTTCGGGCAACCTGAGGATGGTCTGTTTTGTGGTAGAAGTGTATTAGAATGCAGACGCTTTTGGCTAGTATTATAGAAATATCATGGTTAATGGTCATTGGTATTCAGATTTTGCTACCTAGTGCGTAAGGTTGTGGGTGTACATCCCACGGGAAGATCGTATGAGTGTGACATGTTAGTCATTTTATTTTTAGAGATTGAGATTAGGTATGGATATTTTGGTAATGCTGTCAGTGGGAGAAGTTATGACTGGAAGGCGCTCTGTTCCTTTGGTTGCAGACCATGAGAGTTGTTCCTGATTTGACGGTTGATCGTGCGTGGCATGAATAAGGTCATTGTGGATCCTTGAAAGGTTATTGGCCCGATATGGGATGATCGGACTCGGCTTGAGGTCCGTTGGTAGACCTAATGTGAATGTATGCTCTACATCAGGTCGGATGTGTTCATTATGCATAAAATTGCTTATGGATGATTCTTCGAGTGTAGTGGATGATATTCATAATGTCGTCTATTTCAGGGGCTACTCTTTTTATTCCATATGTGTTGTGAGGCGACTTGATTATTCGCGTGGGTGTGGCGATCCCGCGTAGCATGTGGTATTATATGAGCGAGATGGCTTTTGAGATGTCGGTTGTTTGATGCACCTTAGCCGAGCTTGGATTTTGTAGCACATGGCGCTATCCATCTCCCCCGAGTTTTGTATGCACTTGGCGTGCTTGTGATCGATATTTGGACATTTCTTGGGTAGGAGCAGTTTGGCTCGGTAGGTACTTCCTTATTGATGGTTATGTATGGATAGGGTGGCACGCCGCCACGAGTATCATGTTTGGATTGGTTGCACGCCACAATGATATCATGTGTGGACCGGGTTTCACGCTGCAACAGTGAGATGTTGAGTCTGTTCCTTATGTTTATTTTGTGTACTTTGTTTCTCATCTTTGAGATAGGTTCATAGCATCTGTTTGGCCGTTTAATTCATTACGCGGGTTGGATAGTTCTTTGCCAGAGTTCGTTATTCCTTATGGGTCATATTCGAGTTGTAGTGTTTTGGCGCATTGATGGCGTCATATGAGATTTTAGACGGCGTTTAAGGTGGCTTATTGCCCGAGTAGCTTGTACTTAGTGAGACGAGGTTATTGGACTTGAGATAAGTGCGATCAGATTTATGTAAGGTATATTGAAGAGAAAATGTCATTGTTCAGTTCAAAATGAGGCACTGGTTCTTGTCAAGAAGAGATACTCCATGATTTATTGATTTGATAAGTGGTTATGAGATTCTACAGGTCGCTTTCATCGTTGTAGTATCGCGAGGGTTGGATCAGATCTTATGCACATTATGGGGTATACTACAGGTAACATTTTAGGGAATTTGCAGCTTCTATGTTTGGAGGACGTTATTATGGGCATACGAATTATGTGGTGTATTGTGTGGTTTCAGCAAATTGCATGATCATATTTGGTACAACGGGTTAAGACTGATACGGTACTTGTATGTTAGAGAATCGGGTCTCATAGAGAATTCCAGATTTTGGAATTTGGCTCCAAGAATTGTGGGTTAAGGTAGTAGGAAGGATCTTTGGTCGTGTTCGAGCGAGTGTGCCCACGTGGGTTGTGGTGGTAGGGGTAAGTGCACGAGGTGTTACACAACGATTTTGGGAAACTCCGTAGCAGTTCTTGGCATGTTCAAGGACGAACATATGTTTAAGTAGGGGAGAATGTAACGACCCGATCAGTTGTTTTGAGTTGTAGAGCGTCATTCAACGGTTTGAGGCCTTGAGTAGCTTCACTTCCTGTGTTTATGACTTGTACATATGGTCAAATTTAAATTTCGGGAAGTTCGGAGTAGATTCGAAAGGAAAATTCTCAATTCGGAAGCTTTAAGTTGGAAGAGTTGACCAAGGTTTGACTTTTGAGTAAATGACCTCGGAATCGGGATTTGAATGTTCCAATAGGTTCGTATTCGGACTTGGGCGTATGTTCAAGTTGAGTATCAAGTGAAACTGGAGCATTCCAGTGCTTATTATGGAAAGTTGGCATTTTGAAAGTTTAAGAATTTCCTAATTTTTGAGGTAGATTTTGGTGTTATCGATGTCTGTTTAGGGTTTTGAGCCTTGGAATAGGTTCGTAGCATGATTTGAGATTTGTGCATAAAGTTTGGCATCGTTCCGGGATGTTTAAGTACGATTCAGACGCGTTCGTCGAAGTTTCAATGTTTGAAAGTTGAAAGAAGGATTTTGATCGTCGATTCATTATTTTGATATTATTTGTGGCATTTCGAACCTTTGGATAAGTTTGGGTAAGGAATTGAGACTTGTTGGTGTGATCGACGGGGTTTCGGGAGCCTCAGGTGAGTTCCGGGGTGGTTTTAGATCATTTCTCCATGATTTGTTGTTGCAGTTGCTGGTTCTGGTAGTGTTCATTGCGAACGTGTAGGGTTTATCGTGTTCGTGAAGAAGGATTTATGCTGCTGGGAATTTTGTGCTTCGCGTTCGCGACTGTTGTCACTCATTCGCGAAAGTTTGGGGGCCAAGGCTCCATGTTCGTGATTCAATGCTCGTGTTCGCGATGAAGAAGCTGGCCTAGTAGCTGACATGGTCTTCACGTTCGCGGAAGGGCAGACATGTTTGCGATGGGCAAGCTGGTAAAGCTTCACATTCGCGTGTCCTTTCTCGCATTTGCGCTGAGGAGTTGGGAGCAGAAGTTGATTGTTTTTCGCGAATGCGAGGGACTTTTCGTGTTCGGGGTGAAGGTCGACTGGGCAGTGTATAAGATTGCAAAATCGAGTTTTGGCTTATTTGATCTCAAATCTTCCATGGGAGCCGAGCTTGGGGTGAGTTTTGAAGGAGCTTTTTCGCCATCCATCACTAGGTAAGTGATTTCTTCACATTGTGAGTTAAATACATGAATAATAAATGAATTTGAACTTGGAAATTAGTGGAAATTGTGATACTTTGAAGATAACCTAGAATTTATATTTTGAATTTTGACCACGAAATTTGACATAGAATTAGGAATAAATTATATACATGATGGGTAATGATTATCTTTAATAATATTCAAAATCCGGGCACGTGGTCCCGCGGGTTGACTTTGTTGACTTTTCGAGCGGAGTTGAGAATTGTTATAAATTGTAACTATAAGCATCGGGGTATATTTTGATTGATTTGCACATTCTTTGACTAGTTTCGGATTGATGGGCACCAGTTTGAGTTGTTAGAGAAGCGTTGGAGTCGGTTATGGAACTTCAGAGCGAGGTAACTCTCCTGTCTAACCTTGTGAGGGGAAACTACCCCCCAGGTGATGGATTTGATATGTGCTACTTGTTGTGGGGTAATAAGTACGCACGAGGTGACGAGAGTCCTTACGTAGCTAATATCTTGTTTATGTCCAAGTAGACTTAGGACTTTATCATGCAATATTTGTATTAATTCATCTTGTTAATTTAATTACCGAAGACTTATAAATGAAATGTGATTAGAAATCATGTTCGATCGAATCTCATTACCTTGAGTTTTTGACAAGATATTCAAAAATTTGTAAAAAGTCACGATTACTTTACGTTCCCGTTAATATTGCAAACACGTACCCCGTAGTTCGATAAGTTTCTTCTCTTCCTGGGGATCGGGTCGAACGCCTCAGCAATATATATATATATATATATATATATATATTTATATATATATATGTATATGTATATATATATATGTATATGTATATATATATATGTATATGTATATATATATATGTATATGTATATATATATATGATGCATCCATAGATCAGACCGTACTACCTCAGCAGTGTATGTACACGACTATATGGAACGGGCTGAAGTACCTCGACATAATTCTTGCGTAGAATCGCCAGGAATCCGAATACCACGAGATTACCCTCTTGATTGAGGACTTGGAAATTACATAATATTCTCTTGTGACCGGAGATCAGATATTTATTTGACGATTCTTATTTGTTGGGATGGCATGTGCGGCTCATGTTTATTATTGTTTCTTATTCTATTGAGCTTGTTGTATTTCATGCTCGCTTGTGGTATCCCATGTTGGTCGTCTCCTCTCCATTCCCGACATCCCATCCCATCCCCATCCCCACCCCTCACTCCCGCTCCCCACCCCGCACTCCCTCGTTTCCATCCCGACCACCACCCCACCACTCACACATATAGTATTCTTGGGAAATATTTTCTCCTATTTACCAAACACTAAAAATATGTAATAAAATAAATTACTTTTCAGGAAAAAATATTTTCTACTGAAAGCATTTGCCTTCGTACCAAACACGCCCATAAAAGGTATTGTTTTTCTATTTATACATGTTCCTTTTCCTTCTTCTTCTTTTTCTTGTCTGGCAGTATAATTGCATTGCTATCTTGATCATTCAGGCTATTAACACAAATCACAAGGAGAGACTTTCCAATTAAAAACAGAGTAAAGTGTGATGACCCGCCATGTCATCATGCCACATAGGTGCCATTTGGCATATATTAATGCCATGTGGAAGCTTACATAAGAGGAAGGCCAGCATTTGTGAGAAGATTCTAGAAAAGTATTGACGTTTCCTTTGGAAGACCCTAGATCCCTATGGATTTGCTAGGAAAGTCCTTGGAATCTTCTAGGCTTGTAGAGAATTCTAGAGAAATCCCTTATCTTGTAATATTAAGGACTTGTGTAATAATTAATATTTACACTCTATCCCCTAGGAGACTAGTATATAAAGGGGGGTATCCATTTGTAATTTTTCAGGCAAGCAATTCATGTTCTCTCTAATACAAAGCTCCCTTTAACAATTCTCTTGTATTCTTTCTTCCTTTCTCTTAGCGATCGTGAGTGTAGTAAGACTGACTTGGCATAGTAAAAATGTGAGCAAGTTGTCAAGTGCCGCCCGTGTACTTAGTTAACGACTAAGTACGTGACAACGTGGTATCAGAGCAAAGGTTGCAACTAAGGGAATGACGAACGATGGAGAAATTAACGCCGCCAACATCCAAGCCAATGTCATCCAAGATGCTGCTGGCAATAGTGGCCATAACAAAAAGAGGAATGCCACCAACAAGATCCAGGAGGTGCCACTGGAGGTTGTGTCAAATGAAGGGCTTACATCCCAAGAACCATCTGCCACTGAGGCGAGTGAGGATGAAGTGAAGGTCCTACCTGAGGATGTCTCGCTCGGTAAAGAGTGGGTGATGAAGATAAACGCGGGGATGGACGTCGTGGAGATCTTTGGCAAACTCTTAGGGAAGGTGGAAGGCACCCTTAGCGTTCTTGAAGGGCACACTCTTGAAGAGATTGAGAGTATCCAAAATGACTTGGAGGGATGTACACACATCGAGATGGAACTAAGGCAAGCCATCACTGCCTTATAGTGTAGACTCATGGAGGCTTTCAGTACTATCGATGCTATAAAGGCAAAGATAGAGTCACTCGAGTAGCATGTTAGTGTTGGCGTGACCGAGGCATCCAACAATGTTGTTGTGAGGTCATCACTATGTAATTTAGCAGAAACTGTGTTCCGAAGCCCTGAAAGCCTCTGTTAATCTCACCACGATATGCGTGCACAGCACGAGCACGTAGCCGGGAAGCTTTTATGTGGAAATGAGTTGAACTGTTGAATCTATGATAATTAATGGAATAATGTTGATTTTGGTCAACATTTTTGGTAAACGGATCCGGACCCGTGATTTGACGGTCCCGGAGGGTCTGTAGGAAAAATGAGACCTAGGTGTATGGCCGAAATCGAATTTCGAGGTCCCAAGCCCGAGAATGAATTTTTAAAGAAAATTATTTTCTGAAAATAAGAAAGACTTTTGAAAATGAACTTTGATGTGAAATCTGCATTACTGGGCCCGTGTTATGGTTCCGGAGCCCGGAACAGGCTGAATATATGTTATGTGAGTTACCTGTAAAATTTGGTGTAAAACGGACTTGAGTTGATGAGTTTTGGATCGAAAATGGAAAAGTTAAAGGTTAATGAAGTTTTGAGGATTTTCATAAATTTTGGTGTTTAATTCATTGATTTTGATGTTATTTCAGTGGTTTTAGTACTTGAATAAGTCCGTATAATGATTTGGGAGTCGTGTGTATTTTTGGTTTTGAGTCCCGAGGGCTCGGGTGTGTTTCGGATAGTTAACAGGGTGTATAAAGTCAGAAAATCTGGTTTTTCTGCATTTTCTGGTGTCCAGGTATTTTACCCTATGCGAACGCACTCAAGGGAGTGCGAATACACATGGTTATAGGGGCTGGGTAGAAAATAGGCTATGCGATCGCACCCCTGAAGGCGCGAACGCGGAGGGTAATGGGGAATAGGCAGTGCGAATGCGGGGAAGGGTGTGCGTCGCACTAGGTTAGCATAGGGCCTGGGGGGGGGGGGGGGGGGGGGGGGGGGGGGGCTGGGTAGTGAATTACATGTGCGAACGCGGCCCCCCAACCGCGAACGCATAGTCCAGGCCAATTAAACCTCCGCGAACGCGCTTGGGGCCTGCAAATGCGGAGGGTATTTTTCACCCAATTATTTAAATAGCCCAAAAACAGAATGCCATACGGGAATTTCATAATTTTCACCTTCTTCTTCTTCTCCAAACCCCATAGCCGAGTTCTAAACCATCCTTCCTCCGTAACCACTTGGGTAAGTGACTTCAACTCCAATTTCTTCCATTTTTCCTTCATCAACACTAGAATCTAGGCCTAGAATCATGAAAACAAGTAGAAATTAGGAGATCTGGGTAGAGTTAGGGATTATGGGACTTTGGGAAATTCAACCTCAATTTGGGGTTGAATTTCAAAACAAATCATATATTTGAACTCGTGGGGGTATGGGTGATCGGGTTTTGGTCCGAGCCTCGTGTTTGGACCAAGCGGGCTCGAGGTCAAATTTTGATATTTTTGGAAGAATGCTTGGAAATGGGTAATTAGGATATGGAATTGATTTATTGAATCATTATTGATATACGTGAGTTAATTATGTCTAGATAATACCATTCCGGAGTTGAATTCTAAAGGAAAAGCGGTGTTAGAGGGTTGATTGCTATATTTTGGACCCGAAATAAGTGTCTTACCTAACTTTGGTGAGGGAATAAATATTGTATGCTATGTGTTAAGTGTTTATCATGTTCAATGCATAGATGAGATGACGAGTACCTATGCATTGTGTGTCAAGTATGCCCGTGAGTCTATTATCAATAAAAAACCTTATTATTACTCCCATGTTCGTTATAATATGCAATTGTATCTACTTGGAAGTTGATTAATGTTGAAAACTCGGGTTGATGAACTCATGATGTATTTGTTAGATTGAGAACCCAATTGTAAAGTATATATTTGAAATGATTGGTTATAGCTGAGATACTTGCCGGACAATCTTTACGATACTGACTGATATTTTCCCCTTGCCGGGTGATTTGAATTGTATTTCCACTATGTTGTATTCCTTGCTATTGATATTGTAATTGTTTTAGTAAGAAAGAGTGTAAAAGCATGAAGGGTGATTCCGTGCCATATTTTATATTGTTATGCACGAGGGGACATTCCGTGCCATATTTTATATTGTTATGCACGAGGGGACATTACGTGCCATATTTTATATTGTTATGCACGAGGGGATATTCCGTGCCATATTTTATATTGTTATGCATGAGGGGACATTCTGTGCCGTGATTGTGATGTTTTATGCACGAGGGGACATTCCGTGCCATGTTTATGTTGTTTATGCACGAGGGGACATTGCGTGCCATATTTTATATTATTATGCACGAGAGGACATGCCATGTCGTTTCTTTTCACCATTTAATTTTGTGTTGTCAATCCCCGTTATTATTTTCGGACACTTTAGACTGTTGTTTTCGTTTCGTCATTTCAATATTTGCTATCTCTTACCCCCAGCATGTTCTTCCCCGTAATTGTATTCTTGTTTAGTTTCTACTATACTATTGAACTGCACAAGTCCATTTTGTTGTCGTGTCCTAGCCTCGTCACTACTTCGCCGAGGTTAGGCTCGGCACTTACTCAGTACATGGGGTCGGTTGTACTGATGCCACACCTGCACTTCTTTATGTGTGCAGATTATGCAGTCGGACCCAGTGGACATCACTAGTGGGAGTGTCCTTCAGTTCACCCTAGAGGCTTCAAGGTATACCCGCTGGCGTTCGTGGGCCTTGGCGTCTCTCCTATCCCTAGTTCTTTATGTCTATCTTGTTTTCCTCTAGTTTTCAGAGACAATCATGTATTTCCTTTCAGACCTTGTATTTATCACTCTTATAGACAGTTCGTGAGTTTGTGACTCCAGATTTTGGGAAATTATTGCGACGTTGTATTATGTTGTCTTTACTTTGTTTTGAAACTTTATTTATTTCCGTTGTTAAGTTGTGAACTGTTTTTAGCTTAATTTGTTAATTCGATGTTATCATGTTAGTTTAACTGTACACGTTGGCTTGTCTAGCGGGTTCAACGCTAGACGCCATCACGGCCAGATGGCGGGATTTTTGGGTCGTGGCAATTGTGTTGACAAGGGAGGCTAAGATCGAGGCTCCCAAACCCAAGGTGTTCATGATACACAAGAAGTGGAAAACTTCTTTTGGCACTTGGAGAACTACTTCATGCACGTCAAAGTGAGGGACGACGAGGCCATGATCAACACTGCAGTGTTATACCTCTCAGAGACTGCCATGCTATGAAGGAGAAGGAAGATGGCCCACGTGGATAAAGGTCTATGTACTATTAGCATGTGGGATCAGTTCAAAGTCGAGTTCAAGCGATAGTTCTTTCCAAACAACGTCTTGTACTAGGCAAGGTGCAAGCTTAGGGAGTTGAAGCAAACATGGAGCATACATGTCTATGTCAAAGAGTTCACAACCCTTATGCTTCAAATCCCAAACCTGACCAATGTTGACTTGTTGTTCCACTTCATGGACGGGTTGCAGAATTGGGCTAAGCAGGTGTTGCAAAGCTAGCAAATCGCAGATATAGACCAAGCCATAATGGAGGTCGAATCATTGATGGATTTCAGGCATGACAAGCATGACAAAATCAAAGGCAAAGAATCAAAGTTTAACAATGTCAAAGGTATGGGAGACCGTGGCAAAGGCAAGGAGATACAACAACAATACTACAAGACTCAAGATTCCAAAAAGTTGAGTGGCCGTCAAGGCTACACCTAGAAGAAGGGATGTTACATATGCGAAGGGCTACACAGCTTCAGGAATATTCCCGACCTAAAGAGCCTCAACTCCATGGTCTGTGAATGGAAATAGCAGCCGCATGGAGAGAGTTCGAGAACCGCACAGTTGGGTATGATCGAATTATGAGGTCCTGTCACAAAGCAGTCTATCTAACCTAGCGAGAATGGAAATAAGTATGTGGATCTCACCATCAACAACAAGCCTGCTCGTGCAATGGTGGATACTTGAGCAACTCATAATTTCATGACTGAGGCTGATGCAAAGAGAATAGAATTGAAGCTTGATCCAACCCACTCTCGCATTAAGACTGTAATGCCGAGGTACATAATGCTCGTGGGGTAGCTATTGGAGTTGGTGTCAAATTAGGAACTTGGAAAGGTTTGACAAACTTTACCGTAACCGGTATGGATATCTTTGACATCATATTGGGGCAAGAGTTCTTTAGACATTTGTCATACTTTGATCGACCCCTACCTCCAACATCTCTTGGTTATGGAGCGAGAAGGATCTTTCATGGTGCCTATAGTGATTATGCCACATGGACAAAACCAAACACAACTTTCAGCTATGCAGGTTGTCGAGGAGATCAAGAAGGGGGAGTCGACGTTTGTGGCAACCATCGCAAATCTGGAGGAAGACAAGAGTTTTCAAGAGACACTACTGCCTTGCATAGAGAAGTTGCTTGAGGAAAACAAAGATGTCATGCCCGAGGAGTTGCCTAAGCACTTCCTGCCTAGGCTAGAGGTGGATCACAAGATTGAGTTAAATCCAGGGGCTAATCCACCCGCATTCGCCCCATATCGTATGGCACCGCCTGAGCTAGAGGAGCTCAAGAAACAATTGAAAGAGCTGCTAGATACTGGTCACATTTACCCATCAAAGGCACCATTCGGCGCCCCAGTATTATTCTATAAGAAGAAGGATGGATCGTTATGCTTGTGCATAGACTACCAAGCATTTAATAAGGTCACAATGAAGAATAAGTACCCTATCTCTCATTGCTGACTTGTTCGATAGACTTGGGCAAGCCAAGTACTTTACCAAGGTGGATATTCGCAAGGGCTACTACCAGGTTCGCATTGCAGAAGGGGATAAGCCGAAGACAACATGTGTGAAGAGATATGGAGCCTTTGAGTGGTTGGTAATGCCCTTCGATTTAACCAATGCACCGGCCACATTTTGCACACTTATGAACAATATTTTTCATCCCTACCTTGATTAGTTTGTGGTAGTCTACCTAGACGACATAGTCATCTACAGAAACAGCTTGGAGGAGCACATGGAGCACTTAAGGAAGGTTTTCCAAGTCTTGCGGAAGAACGAGCTATACATCAATAGGGAGAAATGCGAGTCTGCACAATCAAAGGTGCACTTCTTAGGCCATGTTATTAGCAATGGCGAGCTACGCATGGATGAGGCTAAGTACGTGCTATCCAGGAGTGGGAGGCACCTATAAAGGTGACTGAGTTGAGATCCTTCCTTGGCCATTACTATTGTCGGTTCATTAGTGGTTACTCAGCAAAGGCCGCACCATTAACAGAGTTTCTAAAGAAGAACAAGCCATGGGTTTGGACGGAGCATTGTCAAAGGGCATTCGAAGACCTCGAGGCAGTAGTAACAAAGGATCCAGTCTTGGCATTACCTAAATTTTCCAAGACATTTGAGGTGAATACAGATGCCTCAATATTTCCCATTGGAGGTGTCCTAATGCAGGATAAGCATCCCGTAGCATTTGAGAGCCGCATGTTAAATGAGACGGAGTGGCGTTACACGGTCCAATAGAAGGAGATGATTTCCATTATGTATTGCCTTCATACATGGCGACATTATTTGCTCGGGTCAAGGTTCGTGGTCAAGACCGACAATGTAGGTACTAGCTACTTTCAGACGCAGAAGAAGCTCACACCAAAACAGGCTAGGTGGCAGGATTTCCTGGCCAAATTTGATTATGTAATGGAGTATAAGCCGGGCAAAGGTAACATTATAGTCGATGACTTAAGACGGAAAGTCGAACTTGATACAATCACTTCAACAAGATGGGACATTTGTGAGGCTATAAAAGAAGTCATGCAGCATGATCCAGTAGCCAAATAACTTATCGAGTTAGTCAACCAGGGTAATACGAGACCTTTTTGGGTCGAAGATGGCCTACTTCTTACCACAGGTCAGCGGGTTTACGTGCCTACATTTGGAGACATTAGACGGCGGATCATAAGGGAGAGTCATGACACAATGTGGGCTGGTCATCCAGGCCAACGTCGCACTAGGGCCTTGGTTGAGCCAGTCTACTATTTGCCACGCATGTAAGATGACACAAAGTGTTATGTGCAGGCTTGTCTTGTCTGTCAACAGGATAATGTTGAGCAACAAAACCTAGAGGACTTTTGGAGCCACTACCAGTTGCAGAATGTCCATGGGAGAGCGTGACTTTGGACTTTATCACTTGCCTACCAAAGTCCGACGGTTATGGTACTATTATGGTGGTGTTGATAGATTTTCCAAATATGCCACCTTCATGCCCGCCTCACCATGTTGCACTACCAATAAAACCGCCAAACTATTCTTTAAGAACGTGGTGAAGTACTGGGGCTTACCAAGGCATATTATCAGTGATTGAGACCCCCGTTTTATTGGAAAATTTTTTGGAGAGAGTTATTCGACATACTTGGCACGAAACTGCACTTCTTCACTAGTTTCCACCCACAGACTGATGGACAAAGGGAACGGGTCAATGCCTTACTAGGATGCTACTTGAGGCATTATGTAAGCGCGCATCAGAATGATTGGGCAAAGCTCCTAGACATCGCCCAATTCTCTTATAACTTGCAGCAGAGTGAGTCCACGGGGCAAACACCATTTGAGCTAGCCATTGGCCAACAACCACAAACTCCACATTCATTACCAGCCGCGTTCGAGGGAAAGAGTTTGGGAGATTATCATATGGCCAAAGGATGAGAGGAACAACTTGACATTCCTGAGTCCTACTTGGATAGGGCAGCTAAGAAAATGAAGAAGTTTGAGGACCGTAAGCGGCGTCTCGCATACTATAGAGTTGGGGACATGGTCATGGTGAAGTTTAACCTAAGACAATTCAACACACTACGAGGCATGTATCAAAATCTGATTCGTAAGTATGAGGGGTAATTTAAGATCGTCGCCAAGGTAGGCAAGATCTCATACAAGCTTGACATGCCATCGTATCGTAAGATCTACCATATCTTCCATGCCAGCATGCTCAAGCCATATCATGAAGATAAGGATGATCTGAGTAGGGGCCAATCAAGCCGCGCCTATGACTATCACCTCCTCGCATGATTGGGAGATTGAGGCTATCATGGATTACCAGGCCATGCGTAAACAAGGGCAAAAAGCCACCGCTATCTTCCTCGTCCATTGGAAGGGGAAATCACCGGAGGAGGCCACATGGGAACAATATGAAAACTTATGTAAATTCAAATATAAGATCCGAGAGTTTATGCAGCAGCATTGCCCCACGGTCGTCGCAACATTAGGTGGGGAGAGTGTGATGACCCGCCATGTCATCATGCCACATGTGTGCCATTTAGCATATATTAAAGCCATGTGGAAGCTTACATAGGAGGAAAACTAGCATTTGTGAGAAGATTCTAGAAAAGCATGGACGGACATTTCCTTTGGAAGACCCTAGATCCCTATAGATTTGTTAGGGAAGTTCTTGAAATCTTCTAGGCTTGTAGAGAATTCTAGGGAAAACCCTTATCTTGTAAATATTAAGGACTTGTGTAACAATTAATATTTACACTCTTGCCCCTAGGAGACTAGTATATAAAGGGGCCATCCATTTGTAAATTATCAAGTAAACAATTCAACTTCTCTCTAATACAAAGCTTTCTTTAACAATTCTCTTGTATTATTTCTTTCATTCTTGAGTGTAGTAAGACTGACTTGACATAACAAAAACGTGAGTAAATTTTCAAGTACAACCTATGTACTTAGCTAACGACTAAGAACGTGACAAAAGGCTTCTAAATGCATATGCTCAATTGAAATAGAAACAACTAGTGTTTCAGCAGCATAATAAGCACGCGAGTTCTACGGAATTGATTACCCCACATATGTATCAAGGTTCATATCTGCACTAGGCTCCATTATCACGATCTAACAATAGTAATACTCTTACCCCAGATAGTAATTGATAATTTAGCTGTGTTATAAAATTCTAAAAAAAAAAAAAAAAAAAAAAAAAAAAAAAAAAAAAAAAAAAAAAAAAAAGAAAAAAGAAAAAAGAAAAAGTGCTGGGTTTATGTTAAAGCCTAGAACCACAACTGGGTTTTTACAAGTGTGTAATATTTACACTTGCATCCTTGAAGTTTAGGAAATAGCACTCCGCCCGCTTTAGGACATTTGTTAATGGAAACACAGTTTTTGGCTTAGAGTTTCATTCCAACACAATTCATCAGCTGGCAGTACCATTTTCCATTTGGATTCCGCAGAATGTAACACAAAAACAGCAAGTCAAATAAATACAAATTAACCATCGATGCGATGCGTTCGCGGTTTAGAGCTTTCTCTCAAATTGGGTTCTCTAGAAAAGTTCGCACAGCAAATAATTATCCAGTGAACACCCAAGCAGCAAGTACTCTCCCCCCTTACTCTATTTTCACTTTTTTTTTTTTTTAAATTTTTGTTTCATATATATGTTTTTAAGTTTATATGTATATATGTGGGAACAGGTGAAACAACGGAGAAGAGCATCTACACTATTCTAACCCTGGACCGTTGGGACTCGCTCAATCATATGGGGTATAAAATGGCTTCACTGAGGCCAATTCATGGGAAGTTAGCTTTGAAATTTTTGAACTGGTTTATTAAGCAACCCGGTTTAGAATTCAGTCACATTGTTCATATGTATGGTATAACTATCCACTTACTCGTTAGAGCTAGAATGCATGACTATGTTAAGTCAATTTTGAGGCATTTATCTGACATGGGTGTTACGCCAAATTCTGTTTTTGATTCTCTTATGGAGACGTATTGTCTTTGTAGTTCGAACCCGTCTGTTTTTGATATTTTAATTAGGGTTTATGTGAGAAAAGGTACACTTAAAGATGCTCTTCAGATTTTCCATTTGATGAGTTCTCGAGCATTTAAACCGTCTGTTTACACTTGTAACATGCTCTTAGCAGCAATGGGGAAGCAGCGGAATGCTGAGTGTGTATGGTCGTTTTTCAAAGAAATGCTTGCTAAACGTGTTTGCCCTAATGTTGGTACATTCAATATACTTTTACAAGTTCTTTGTGCCAAAGGAAAGGTCAAGAGAGCAAGTTGTTTTCTTGCAAAGATGGTAGAGAGTGGTTATAACCCTGATGTGGTTACTTATAACACTTTGCTTAATTGGTATTGCAAAAAGGGCAGGTATAAGGCCGCTTTAGAATTGATCGATTGCATGAATTCTAAGGGTATTGAGGCTGATGTTTGTACGTACAATATGTTTATAGATGACTTATGTAGAAATAATAGGAGTTCTAAAGGTTATTTAGTATTGAGGAAGATGAGGAAGAGATTGATTGTTCCAAATCATATCACCTATAACACTCTTATTAACGGGTTTGTGAAAGAGGGTAAAATGGATGTTGCAATGAAGATTTTTCATGAGATGTTGAAGTTAAATCTTTCACCAAATTGTATCACTTTCAATGCTTTGATTGATGGGCATTGTCGAGCAGGAAATCTTAAAGAGGCTCAAGAAATGCTGAATGAAATGGAAGCAAGAGGGTTACGGCCCAATGAAGTTAGTTATGGGGCTCTCTTAAATGGTTTCTGCAAGCATGGCATATTGGATTCTGCAAGAAATATCCTCAAGAAGATGAAGTTGGATGGATTATCTCCTAATCATATTGCATATACAATGTTAATAGAAGGGATGTGCAAAATGGGGTCACTTGGAGAAGTTGTACCTTTACTTGAGGAAATGTTTGAGAGGGGTATATGTCTTGATGTTGTTGCATACTCGGTGCTTCTAAATGGATTTTGTAAAGCTGGAATGCTAAATACAGCAATGGAGATATTAAGTAAGATGTACAGGTTTGGAGTTTTTCCAAACGATGTGGTATACTCTACTTTGATCTACAACTTTTGTAAGCAGCAAGATCCCCTAAAAGCAATCAGAGTCTATGCAATGATGCAAAAATCAGGCCATAGTCCTAACACTTTCATATGCAACTCACTAATATCTTCTCTTTGTACATGTGGAAGAGTAAGAGAGGCAGAGGATTTCATGCGTCACATGCATGAGATTGGTCTTGTTCCCAGTTCTATTGCTTTTACTTCTGTTATTGACTGCTATGGAAGTGTAGGTGAAGGGTTAAAAGCACTATCCTGGTTTGATGAAATGATTAACTTGGGTAGTCAACCTAGCTTGTATACCTATGCAAGCTTACTAAAGGGAATATGCAGAGGAGGAAACCTTACAGAGGCACTTGGATTTTTTGATAAACTCCGTGGAATTTGCTGTGCTACTGGTGTTGTTGTCTACAACTCATTGCTGGCTGAGATCTGTAAGTTAGGCCACTTCCACATGGCATTAATCCTTATCGATGAGATGGTTCAGAAAAACGTGCTCCCTGATAGTCATACATACACCAATCTCCTAGCTGGCTTGTGTGAGAAGGATAAGTTGGTTGCTGCAATTCTTCTGTTGGGAAGAGCATTGAATAGGGGAGACCCCTCTTCAAACCGGGTCATGTATACGTGTATCATTGATGGACTTTTCAATAGTGGCTTGCCTAAGGTTGCCCGTTACTTTTATGATGAGATGACAAGGAATGGACTTAGCCCAGATACCGTGGCACTGAATGTGATGATGGATGGTTACACAAAACACGGACAAATGGATAAGGTGAGCAGTTTCATTTCTACAATGAGACAGAGAAATCAAATGCCTTCCTTGGCTACATATAATATTCTATTACGAGGCTACTCGAGACAGAAAAACATATCTGAGTGCTCTAAGTTATATCAGTCACTTAGAGAAAAAGGTTTTGCTCCAGATAAATTAACATGCCATTATCTGATTCGTGGACTCTGTGAGTTGAGCCTGCTGGATATTGGAGTGAAGTTTATGATAAAGATTATTGTGGGAGGAACAGTGGCAGATAAATTCACATTCAACATGATTATCAGTAAATATAGTGAAAGGGGTGAGATGAAGAAGGCCCTTGATCTACTTACTTTAATGACTACCGTTGGTGTTTCTCCTGATGGAGACACTTACAACTCAATATTTAAGGGTCTGAAAAGAACATTGGACTTCGAAAATTCACGTCGTCTATTGCATAAAATGTTCGAAGAGGGTTTCATCCCAATTGACAGACAATATAGTAATCTTATTACTAGTATGTGTAAAGTTGGAGATGTAAAAGGAGCATTCAAAGTAAAAGATGAAATGGAGTTGCTAGGTGTTAGCTCCCGTAATGTAGCTGAGGGTGCGATTATACGGGGGCTTGTGCATCGTGGGAAGATGGAGGAAGCAATGCTGGTACTTGAATGTATGCTTCGGGTGCATCTGATTCCAACTGTTGCCACATTCACAACTGTTATGCATGGACTTTGCAAAGGTTCTAAGTTCTCTGAGGCCTTAAAATTGAAAGCTACAATGGACCTTCATGGTGCAAAGGCAGATGTTATTGTTTACAATGTCCTGATAACAGGCCTTTGTGCTGGTGGCTGTATTGATCATGCGTTTGATCTCTATGAGGAGCTGAAAGAGAGGGGTCTGTGTCCCAATGTTACAACTTTTACAGTTCTTGTCAATGCCGTATGTTCTGCAAACGATCTTGCAAAGGGTGAAAGTCTTCTAAGTGATCTGCAAGAGAGAGGATTGGCAGGTGAATATTCAAGCACCGAAGCCGTATGTGAAAGATTGACAGTCGTGAGGGAGAAGCTAAATGCTTTAAGAAAGAAGAAAAAGAAAAGAAGATAAGTATTGCTGTAGAAAGACGAAAAGCTGATCAATTTTACACTGGGAACATTTATCTTGCTTGCTGGAGATAAGGTCTCCATGGGGGGTCAGTCTCTAACTTAAACCAGCTTCAATAATTGAAATCCGGCTATCTGATACATCTGCAGCTTGAACTTTGGTCGCTTCTACCTTTTGAAGGCTATTTCTGTGTTTGATATCCTTTAAGATATCCGTCATACAATGTGGTTATAAGAATTATTCTGCAGCTCACGAGGTGTACTGTATACTGACACTGATCTGTCAGAATAGGTATTTGACATTCCTTTGCTTATTCTGTTTTAATGCACTAGGGCTATCTAGTGAGCTTCATCTGCAGTCTGTTCAATTAATTTGTTTCGGCTATCCAGTTGCTATTGCTTGGCCTTTATGTTTGGATTACTTCTGCAGCTTATGTGCTCTAGCAAGATGACTAGAATTGAAGTCTTGCATAAATTACAGCGGAGCTTCAGCATTAATATAAAGAAGGCCAATTGTGAAACATAGGTAAAAGAGTGCTGCTTGAACTGACCTAGTTGCTTCATGATTAATGTCTATCTATCTGATGCTTTAACTTAGTTTCTTTTGCAAATTTCACAACCAGTACTGTCCATATGACAGCAAATTGCAATAGCATAGCTGAAACTTTTTTCATCTTTGAGACTAAGGGGTCGTTTGGTTGGAAAAAAGTTATTCCAGGATTAATTATCGCGGGATTAGTTATCCCAAGATTAGTTATTTCACCTTTCCATGGGGATAAAAAAACACTACAATCCCGGGATAACTAATCCCGGGATTAATTATACCACAATTCTCTACCGACTAAGCATGTGATAAACTCTTCTTAAATTTAGTCCCGGGATTAATTATTCCTTATCCCTTATACCAACCGAGCCCTAAGATTTTGCAGAATATTCTTGTTATAATTTGGTGTATGCAAGTACTGTTCTCCGACTCTCTGCTAAAGTTCTAACAAATCCTGCCTCCACCGACTTTCTGAAGTAGAGATAAGGTATATTCAATTGTTGTTGATCATCCTATTCAATATATTCTCTCCTTCTTGGTTATTTGAAGTCAGATCATTTGGGTGACTGTGATCAGGTATTTGATAGTTCATTAACGTGACATGCTGTACCGTTGACAAGCTTTTTCTTGTAGCTTGCTTCTCAACACCTCCGTCCAAAACATATTAAGGAAAAAAAGGCAGGTCATATGGAGATGATGTGTATGGATTATCAGGAAACCATTTATGGACTTAATTACCATTCTCCAGACATTTTGAAGCCAGTTTATAACAGATCTCCTTTTTAAGTTAGTCTCCAGACATTTTGAAGCCAGTTTATAACAGATCTCCTTTTTAAGTTAGTCTTTTCTTAAACAACATTTTGTTTGAGAACTGTGAGTTTCCACTGTTCTAACGGGTTGTCATTCTGTTTTCACCTAGGACTGGTTGAGTATCTGAGTACTGGATGCTGAGAAGTCATGATCTTAAAGGTGAATTCCGTAGCAATGGCAGATGCACTTCTTCTCAGACAGCTTACTGAGATCTCATCATATCTGTGAATTCTCAACAAGGCAGCTTCTTGATATACAGTGTACCGCAACATCTTTAACATATGTAAACCTAATAATGAACGGCATGCAGCTGGATAAAGGTGTGGGTCATCAACTTGCAGCCATATCTGAGGCAATAGGAGGAAGTCTGGCGGAGAGATAAAATGTGAAATTTTAGCTTATTTTCTTTATGTAGCAGAAGATTTGTCTGCTTGTTCCCATGGCAGATAGAAAATGTAGGCCAAATACATAGATGGCCCCCTAAACTTAGGCTATGACCATTTGAACACTTCAACTATACCAAAACTGCCTCATTTATCATACATGTTATTGTGCATGATTCGCACCTCATGTGAGAGCGTGACATGCGATATATTATTGTTCAAAAGAAGGCGGATACACGAAAAAAATAAAAAATTTTAGCTTTTCTCTTTTTCCTTCTCCGAGTATCCGGCCAGCTCTCTTGTCAACATACTCCTTTTATCTTCCCGGTGTTGGGCCTCGCAATTCTCAAATTGTAAGCTAAAAAAATACTTTTGCCATATTTTTTTTTTTTCCATTGGTATTTATATCAACGTAGGATCTTTTGGATCAAATAGTAACATCATTGATCGTTCCTTCAATAATTTAAGTATATTTAGTAATTTAAGCATGTGATTTTTAAAAGATTGAATCTATGATTTTTAACCAAGTGTTGAAGTTTTGTGAAATGGGTTACTGTAACCTCTTTGATTTGGTATTTGGGGTAGATAAAAATGGTTGCTCTGTTTAGGACCTATAAAAATGTTTGATTTGCTCGATGGATGGAGGTCAGGGATGGTGTTGACTGTGTTCGGGTGAAGTAGTACAGTATTTGATTGGTCCCTGGAAAAAATTGAGATGACCAGTAATTTTTTGGGCAAGTTATATATTAGGGCAGTCGGCCAAAATAATTATAGTAGTTAGTAAAATATACAAAAAGTATGTATCTATATATTTTGTCGGCTATTATTTTTGAAAGCTTATACGGTATAATTTTTCCTAATTTTTTTAGGATCCGAATATGATTTTTCTTTCAGATTGTTAACAATGTTCTGTAGAATTTGTTGCATGAAAAGGATGTGCTTTACCTCTCTCTCTCTCTTCATCTTTTTCTTTTTTCCGGATCTTGTTCTTTTTTTTTTGTTTTTGTCTCTTTGCTGATGTGTATTTTTATCATTGGTCAAATTTGTCATGTCAATAGCAAGTGTTATTTAGGCATTATATTTAAGCACGGTATGTGATTTAAAATTGTTATATTTGTGTCTAAAAGAAACAGTTTTAATGTAGTTGTTAAAGTATTCAAATAATCATAGCCTAAGTTTAAGCGACGAGGTGGAATATCTGGATAAGTTTAGGGGGTCATCTATGTATTTGACAAAAAATGTAAGTACTTTATCTTGATAGAAATAAACTTTCTTTAGTTTTTATGGTATTAAGTGTTAACTATCAACTGATAAGGTCTACTTGTCTTTCGCCATTTTTATATATTCTCCATTATACCTTTTACAGAATTAAACGTTGTTAAGAAACAATAGAGGAGTTTTGAAACTTGTGGTCTAAAATATAATAATAACAATATCAATATATTTTTACAATTAGAGTCTGGAGAAGGTAGTGTATATTCAGATCTTACTCTTACCTAATAAAAATAAAGAATTTGATTCCAATATACCCTTCACTCAGAAAGGTGAGAAAGAAGAGGAAGAAGAAGGAGGAGGAGAAGGGGAGAGGAAGAAGAAAAGAAAGAAAATGCAGAGAAAGAAAAAGAGAAGAGGAAAAGAGCAGGTAGTACCAAATATTAACATGTAAATACGATAACGAAAGTGAGCTAATCAACATGATGTAATATAGATATAAGAATATGAAAGTACATGAGTGCTAAATTCCGTTGCCGGGAAAAGATGGGTCTCTCGGGTGAGAGCCGAGTATCCTAGCCTATGGTCTAAAATAAATTATTAAATTTTGTGTGATTAAAAATCATCTCATTAAGGGTAAGAGGGACAATTTGAATTTAAACTATTACTAAACATAAAATGTGCCGTTCTTTCGAGACTTACTAAAAAAAGAAAGAATATCACATAAATTGAAAAGAGTGTGACATAAATTAGGACAAATGAAGTATTAAATTTGATGTGATTAGTTAGTTGGTTGAATTATATTTTGAATAAATAAATTTAGTTGTTACGAATTGAATATATACTTTCCAAAATTGTAGTGGTATGTCATAGGTAGGAGTGTTCAAATTGAACCGAAAAGATACATCAAATCGAAAAGTCAAACAAAACTAAAAACTCGATTAGATTTTGTTTGATTTGTTATTGAGCAAAAAGATCAGAACCAAATGGACATATAAATATATAATTCTTATATATACTTTAGAACTTTATATAAAATTTTCTTTTAAAAACATATCTTGAAATGTTTGTGATCCTCCCATGAGATGTATATTTTATAGAACTATAAAGTACGTTTGTTTTTATTTACTTTAAATAATGGTTGCTTCTAACCTATTTTATCACTCTTTTATCAAGTGTTATTGAAGTGCGCCAATCTTTCGTTCTTCCATATTCATATATCAAAATCCATTAAACTCTTATATCTTTTTCGAATTTAAAATAGTATTTTATTGATAATTTTTAAAATTAAGTAGAACATATTATTATTTTGGTATCATATGGATTTGGTGTTTAATTATTAAAATTCGGTTAAGCTTGAAAGCATACATCAACGAAAAGTTATGACTTTGTGCATGTGCCACAGTTATTACCCGACTCTGGAGGGCGGGTCTTGCCCAAGAGCTGATCAGATCTAAGATAATGATCAATGTCACATATCCCAACATGGGCTTGGCGCACGCATCACCACATAATTAATACCACTTAGCCCAACGTGAGGTCAGATATATGCGTCACCTCACAATCAATACCAAATCGGCTATATGGCCCAAACTCAGTCATCAACTGCTCAAGTCTCAAATGTTCAGATAGCATAAAAAGAATTCATAAAGAGAACGATATAATATGCAGATAAAGCATTATGGCTGAGAGTATGACCACAATTAAGCCAAATAGCTCAATATAGCAAGAATAACACTATCATGTCTCAAACAGATAAGCATATAGCCTAGACATGATTCCTAGCATGAATAATAACTCAAGTAATCGTACAAGCAGAGATGTTCGCGAAGCAAAAACAGTTCCAGCCCCAGAAATACTCATTGCGAATGCGATACATAGCCCCCGAGCGCGATGAACTGCCTCCTCCAGTCCTACGCAAACGCAGTTTCCTTCATGCGAATGCAAAGGCCAAATTCCTAGCCAACCCCAAACTGCTTTCCTCTAGAGAACGTGAAGCCCAGGTCACGAACACGCATGACACTGCTCACAAATCTTCACGAACGCGACGCACCAATCGTGACCACGAAGAGAAAAATGCCATTTCCCCAAAATTAGCCTTCGCGATTGCGAAACAATTTTCCATTTCTCAAAGCACACTAGACACCAACAAAACTCTAGTAGTCCAACTAAGCTCAAATGACCCGAAATCCATCTAAAACACTCCCGAGCCCCTCAGACCCCATCCAATCACACCAAATAGTCCCAAAATACTATACGAATCTTTTCGAGGTCTCAAATCATACATAGTAATATTAAAACTACGAATCACACCTCAATTCAAGTTTATGAATGAATCAACTTTCAAAACTCATGCTGTGCCACTTCTAACCAACTCAGAATCACCCCAAATTTTACATACAAGTTTCAAATGACATAACAAACCTTTCCAACTTCCGGAACAACAATTCTACTCCAATAGCCTCAAAATAAACTCCCATCAAACCTATAAATTTTCTGAACCTTTAAATTTTTAACTTTCCCGAACTAGAGCCAAATCAACCTAGGAAAATCCAAATTAAATTTCTAACATATGCCTATTGGAACTATCAAATCACCAATCCGAGTTCGTTTACACCAAAGTCAACCCTAAGTCAATTCTTGTAACTTAAGTCTCAAATCATAGAACTAAGTGTTCCAATTCACTCCAAACCCTTTCAAAAATCAAAATAACCATCCCCGCAAGTCAAATTAACAAATACATATTCGAGGAGCATCAAATGGGAAACGGGAGCTCAAATACGTAAAATAACCGCTCGGATCGTTACAAAATTGGAAAATCCTCCTCTTGAGTCTTGTGATATAAATGAAGAGTTTCCTGATGAGCATAATTTTTCTGCCGTCTCAGTTGTTAGTCAACCATACTGGTTTGCGGATATTACAAATTATTTGGTTAGAAAGTGGATGCCAAAGATTTCTCTTACTAGCAAAGAAAAAAGCTTTTATCTTATGCTAAGTATTATTTGTGGAACAAACCTTACATATTTAAAATTTGTGCAAATAATATCATTAGAAGGTGTGTATCCGAAGAAGAGATAAACAAAATTCTACATCACTGCAATGATGGAGCAATTGGAGGACATTATACAAACAATCAGACTGCCTCTAAAGTGTTGGAGGTTGAATTTTTCTGGCCAACACTTTTTAAGGATACCCGTGCCTACGTTGCACAATGTGAGATGTGCCAGAGAACATGTAACATTACTAAGAGAGATGAGATGCCATTAAAATCAATACAGGTGTACGAAATATTTGATGTTTGGAGAATATATTTTATAGGTTCCTTTTTCCCTCTCTTTTAAATATATCCTAGTGGCCGTGGATTATATGTGAAGATAGGTTGAAGCCATCCACACAAGGAAGAATGATGCTCATACATTGTATAACTTCTTAAGAAAAAATATTTTACCACATTTAGCACATCACGAGTTATCATTAATGACCAAGGGATTCATATCATAAAAAGATAATTTTCTGCTTTACTGTCAAAATATGGCATGACTCATAAAATAGGAACACTATATTATGCTGAAATTCAAGGGCAAAAAGCTTTCCAACCGCGAGTTAAAAAGAATTCTTGAAAAAACAGTCAGAATCTCAAGAAAGATTATGCTTTAAAATAGATGATGCATTATAGGTATACCAAACGAAAGTTTTATGCTAATCGGAATATTTCCATATAGATTAGTCTTTGAAAAAGCTGGTCACTTACCCGTTGAATTAGAACATACTTTTTGGGCAATAAAATCATGAATTAACCTCTATTGGAAAAAAATGATCTTTGCAGGTTAACGAGTTTGAAGAATTGAGATTAGAAGCTCATGAAAATGCTAAAACTTTCAAGGAAATAATAAAAAAGTGTATGACAATTTGATCAGATAAACAAGCTTCAAAAGTGGAATCTTGCACTTCTTTATAATAGCCAACTTAGACTATTTTCAAGGAAATTAAAGTCCAGATGGACAGGTCCCTACAATATTATAAATGCCACTCCTTATAGTGCAATTGAAATACAACATGTAGATGGAGGAGAAAATTTCAAGGTACATGGTCATCGTTTGAAACTCTATACCACCGAAATATTTGACAAACAGGCTTCAATAGTACTTTATGCTTGATAAAAAAAAGACATTAAGCTCAAAATTATTTTTCTCTTTGTTATTATTAGTAATATATATATATATATATATATATATATATATATATATAAATATTATTAGTAATAGTTCTTTTACTTGAGTTTGTTGAAAGAAAACACATACTGCTATTGGACTGATATAACATATAGGTATATACATAAGTTTACTACTACACATATGTATTATAGCCTTAATATATGTTTAAAAGAAAAATAAAAGAGAAGATATTTTTAGCCATACCATGTCATGGCCTGTCAAGAGTAAACGTGAGAAAAGAAACATAACATGATATGCCTTACTTTGATTTTTTTTTAAAACGAAAATAAATAAATATAGCATTAAATAAGGTCTACAAGTATAACAAAACACATACACACACACCAGATCAAACCTTTTCACCTCATCCTCTTCACTTTACCTACCACCACCACAAAGCCAGACCACCATCCTTCTACACCAACAATCTCAGTCGTGGCCATCATCTAATGATCCTTTGCATATTGCTTATTCTTGTATGATCGAAAAGTCGCGCACCCCGGACAAATTTATAAGTTCTCATCTGATAACTTATGCTAATATACCAAATTATGATCAAAAGGGGTATGCTAATACATGTTATTTAGTAAAAATGGCCAATTAATGTTGGGAGAATGATCAAGTGCCATTTTAAGGATTATAAACTTTTGTATTTTCCGTCTACAATCACTCATTTTGAGAGAATGTTTGAGGTACCAATGGATAATTTGGAGAAGGCTGAAAATATGTATGTTGTTGAACAAAATATTTTGAATAGGTTGATGCAGTCTTATTGTCTTGAAAGTCCACTATTGATTGAGGCACAAAGGGGAGAAAATTCGGGTACTTCCTCCAACAAATATTGCAGGAACAAGCTGCAATGAGAACAAACTAGAATTTTTTTGCAAATGAGCAAGCAAATAGAGAGGCAATGATGAGAGCACATGTTATTTAAGAGTTGGCAGATACTAAAAATGGTCAAAATTTTATATGTCACACTCAACAAAATCATGTTTCTTACACGTCTCCGACCATGTGCTTGATGGAGAATTTTCCGCATAATTTTTCTAATGCTGTCAAGTGCTTTAACAATCCAAATTTTCAGTCACATTCTTTCATAGGTGCGAGCAGCAACAGTTTTTCTGATATAGATACGTGTTGGTGTCAAATTCCATAACTCTCAATCTCAATGCCGCCGCCACTTGTTCTCATGCCATTTAGCAAATGAAGCTTTTTTCTCAGATATAACAACAATCAGTGGAATTTCTAATTCTAACATTCCTATCGATTTCTTCAACGGAGGACCATCTGTTAGACTGTTACTACTCCACACATGGAGAAATAATTTTCATACAGATCTTGATTTCTTTCAAAATGATGGAAGATGTAGTAGTGGGCGTTAGTGTTGGGAGTGTTCATTCGGTATAATAAATGATCTAAGTGTGGGGGAGTAGGTAAAATTCTGCTCTTTCTTCTTCATGGTTTTGAAGAAGTGGCTGCAATTTTTGTGTAATAGTTACTATATTTGTGGACAAAAAGGGAAACTTTTATTTGTTTTGGAGGCATCTAACTCAGCTTTTGGTAATCTTGAATATCATTTAACTGGATGTCACAACCCCCGATCCCATCAAAAGTCACGACGACACTAACACTACTAGCTAGGCAAGCCAACATAAAATATACAGAAATAAACTCAATTATCAATAAGAAATAGCCTAAAAACGGAATAAGATAGATAACTGTAGCAATACAAAGATACACATGCAATACCATCCCAGAACCTGGTGTTAATGAGTAAATGGGCTCTGTAGAATAATAAGTACATATGTCTGAATAACGATGTAATATTGTCTGAAGTACATAAACAATAATAATAAGTAGAGGAAGGGACTCCAAGGCATGCGGGCTGAACGACAGTGCTACTCTCTAACAACTGGGAACTGATGCAACTCTCTAACAATCAACTCTATCATCAGTATCTGTTCCTGCATATAAAGTGTAGAGTGCAGTATGAGTACAACTGTTCCCATGTACTCAATAATAATAAGCCTAACCTCGAATTGAAGATATTGATGAGATTGGCAAAATTCACTACTTATTTTCAATTGTCAACAATAACAGTAACAACAAAATGATAGTAATAAAGGGAAAACAACTCAAGAACATCAAGTTCAACTTATTCACATTGAAAGGAGATATCATGCTTTCCAATCAAGTCAGTTAAGTCATCAATTTTAAGATATATAATTTCAATTAGCATGAGGGAGATACATCTCTATACCTGCATGATAAGTAACAATGCCAAAATCAACATATTCACAGTGAAATCATCAAATAAGCACACTCTCAGCATTGTAGGGGTGCATGACATAAAGTCCCTCACTCAGCACATACCAAGTGCCTGGGCTTACTGGCCCCAAAGATCATGGGAATCAAAATTTAACGTTCATCATATCTAAACCCAAATGGCCTAGTGCATGCATCACCTCAATAACAATACCACTCAGCCATAGAGACCTGGCGTATGTGTCACCTCAATTACAATATTATCACGGCTCTATTTCCAAGTTCAGTCATTAATCCGCTCAAATCAAAATACGCCAACATCTCACAATATCAAAAATTAATATACCGCACAATTCATACCAAAGTTCCACAAATCCACTCAAGCCCGCAGTACTTAAGTAAGAAAACTAACAACCTGTGAGATAATAGGTAAAAAGTATATAAAAATGGTGAGATAACACGCGAATACTTATGACTTAAAGGTATGACTACAATTAAAGCAAATAACTCATCAGAGCAAAATAGCACTACCATGTCTCAAACAAATAAATACATAACCTAGACATAATTTTAACATGAATAATATCTCAAGTAGTTATACAAGTAAATAAATACGGCGACACAAAGACAAGTTATCAAAAATACGGTGCATAATACCCTAAGGTCTACCTGGATCATGAATAACTATAGTGCATGCAAATACGCTCGTCATCACGTATGTGCATCACCTCCTATCACATAGAAAGTATCTAGATCTACGGAAGATTTACCCTCAATCCAAGCCTAGGCAAAATACTTACTTCAAAGTACGAGAATCAATACTCCAAAAGCCCTTGCCTCTCGAATCGGCCTCCGAACGGATCAAATCTAGCAAAAAAAAAAAAAACTCAATAACGTCAAACAATATTATAGGAATCAATTTCAAATAATAAAGCTCCAATATTTATCAAATAGCAAAAGTCAACACAAAAAAACAACCCGGGCTCGCTTTTCGGATCCTAACAAAAGTTATAAATCCAGACTACCCATTCAAATATGAGTCTAAATATATAAGTTTTAACCAAATTCGACTCCGAATCGAGTTTCAAATTTTTATTTATACTCTCCAAAATCATAATCAAAATTTCCCAAATTTCACCTTCAAACCTCATAATCTATATATAAAATTCATGGCTAATCAAGATATAATGTTAAGATCAAGTAGAAATTACTTACACTCTTGCCTTGTGGGAAAATCCTCTCCAAAAATTGCCCCACTCCAAGTCTAACCCTCAAAATATTGTTTAATGGATCTAATTCCAAAAAACACTATGCCAATCTGCCATCCGCGAACGCGATTCAGTTGTATCCCCAACATAGACGAACTCGATCAACTTTTTGCGAACGTGAAGTCTTAGCCCCAGCTGGCACCCAGTCCAGCTCTCCACTTCGAGGACATGAGCCTTTCGCTCACGAGCGTGAAGACCAATGGCTCCAACACTATGCGAGCATGATGCCCTATACGCAAACACGAAGAACAAAAACATTGCTGACAAAAATAATCCTTTGTGTTTGTCAGACCTGCTCCCCGATCGCGAAGCACACCAGACACCAGCAAATATTCAGCAGTCCAACCTAGCTTAAATTATCCGAAATCTATCCAAAATACTCCCGAGCCTCTCGAGACCCTGTCCTAACATACTAGCCAGTCCCAATATATAACACATATGTAGTCGAGGTTTCAAATCACACAAAGTAACATAAAAACTACAAATTGCACCTCAATTCAACCTTAATATTAATCAACTTTCAATTTTAAAACTTTTGTCGAACCACGTCTAATCAACTTGGAATAGCCTCAAATTTTGCATACAAGTTCCAAATGACATAACGAACCTATTCCAACTTCTCGAACAACAATCCTTCCCTGATAGTGTCACAACCCAATTCCCATCATAGGCCATGGTGGCGCTCAACACTGTCGTTAGGCTAACCGACAAAGAACCATCAACAAAAACAACCATTCATAACACTTTTTAAAATCAAGAATTAAAATAATAAAGCAGAGATAGCTTTACTTTAATTCTTACTAAGTCATGATTCAAACTATAAAGCGAAATGCTATAAATATGAAGTACAACCATGAATATCTACTAAAAATTCTCAAAGCCCGGTGTCACAAGTAAATGAGCAACTAATAGGATATAAAAAAAACCAGTAAAACTACTGTCTGGAGTGAAAGTAGACAAAATACAATAAATATAGGGGGAAGGAGACTCTAGGTGCTGCGGGTCGAAGCATAGAAAACAGCTCACCACTAAGTCTCCGGCTAATGCGACTGTGCACCTGAGTGACCCCGGGATGTACCCGTCTCAGTACTTTCACAATTAGTGCAGAAGTGTAGTATGAGTACGTAAATCAACGCATAACCAGTAAGTATCTAGTCTAACCTCAAAGAAAAAGTGAGAAAGGGTCAACGTCGACACTTACTAGTGGTCCAATAATAACGTACATAAAAGTAGACATATATGAAACATAACAAGTAGCAACGAAATAGATAAATATAAATAACATGATTCATCTCACGAGTATAGCTATGAAATCATAAAATACCATATACTTCCTCTAATGAAACAAAGATCACCAATATCAGATAATATGTCAAATTCAAGTCAGGAAAAAGCTCATATGTACTCTGACTCCCTATCGAATATTACACACGATTCTTCTAAGGTGAGCGGCACGATCCTACAAGAGTAGACCGCCGAGGTTGTACGGTCTAATCCATAGATGCATCTCCTGATAATACCAAGGCTAACAACCCGTTTCCATAACAATATTTCATAAAACTACCGAGACGAATGACCCGATCCCATAGGAATAGAGAAACTTTCATCGGCTCACTAGCCCCACTCGTAAAGATACATGCAAGTCATGAAAACACGGACCTACCGATCACATAAACACAACACGAGGATAAGGGTGCAAGAGAAAGCATACCCAAAAATGAAATATGCCGCCAAAACTTAAAGTAAAGAAGCTCGGTAAAATACGTAAATTCTAGTCTCAAGCTCAATTATGAATTCAAGTAATCAAACATGGAAGATTAATTCAAGTATTCCAGTTAAGGCATGATGTATGTCTAAGTCTACTCGGATATAACCAAAAATCTAGCTAACGTACGGACGCTCGTCACCTCATATGTACGTGGAACCTATAGCACGTAACACATAACATATAATAATTAAAATACCGGGGATAATTTCCCTCTTATAAGATTAGGCAAGAGACTTACCTTGCTTCTAAGTCCACTACTCGACCACAACACTTCACTAACACCTCAAATCAATGTCGAGCAACTCAAAACTAGCCAAAGGAACGTGAAAATCAATAAATATATGCTCAAGAACTCATAATTTAACTATTAGAATCAATTTCCAACCCTATACGAAAGGTCAATAAAAGTCAACTCCACCCCACACGCTCAGATTCTGGAAATTTTCACCAATTCTAGATTTTTCACCCAAAACCCCAAAATCCTACTAATTTTCATGTTAAAATCCCCATATAAAGCATGTATTTAGCTTAACAATGAGTAGGAATCACTTACCTAGTAATACTTTATGAAAATGTCCCTTCAAAAAGCTCCCAAATGCCCAAGCAAGAGAGAAAAGGTGATGAAATGAGCCTAAATCCCGAAATGAAACTTATATTCCGCTCAAGTCCTTCCTCTTTGCAATCGCGGAAGCACCCTCGTCATCGTGATGGCCAACACTGACCCTGCCTAGAAATCCTTCTTTACATTCGAGAAGACCATATCACATTCGCAAAGAACACTCCCGCCAAACCTTTTTACGTTCGCAGACCTAGTACTGCATTCGCGAAGGCCGCCAACCCTTCGATTTCTCTTCCTTATTTGCATTCACGAAGGATCCTTCGTGTTCGTGAAGTGGAGCCAGGATATCAAATGAGAAACACACTGCGTTCATAAAGAGCAGCATCTTCCCCTCCAAATTCCTTCTTCGCGATCGGGGGAGCTCCTTCGCGATCGCGAAGCACACCAACATCATCAAAACTCGGACAACTTTAACATTGCTGTGGCTATTATGAAACTCATGCGATCCACTTGGGACCACATCCAAGAATACCGACAAGTCCATAAATAAAATCCGGACCAACTGGAGGTCTCGGAACATTTAAAATAACATTGCAACCAAGAAGCACACCCCAACCCAAACTAATCAACTTCTAAACTTCAAACTTCTTCCAACTAACCCCAAATGGGACGAATCATACTTAGACAACTCGGAATGAAATCAAATTTCACACACCTCCAATATGATAAAACAAGCCTATCCCCAGGCTCAAAATGCCGAATGGGATCCAATATCACCAAAGTCCACTTTAAGTCAAACTTAGCTAACCATGAAACCTTCAAAATGTCAATATTCAAAGTCCACTTTAAGTCAAACTTAGCTAACCATGAAACCTTCAAAATGTCAATATCCAACAATAAGCGCCGAATCACTCCGGATCGCCCGAAACTTGATCCGAACATATGCCCAAGTGCAGAATCACCATACGAACCTATTGGAACCTCAGATCTTGATTTAGAGGTCATTTACTCAATGGGCTGACTTAAGTCAAACTTGGCCACCTTTTGCAACTATTATGGAGCTAAGTGTTCCAAATTCAACTCGAACTCTTCCAAAACCAAACCAACCTCCCTGCAAGTCATAAAATAGAAAAAACATATATGGGAAGTATTAAATAGTGGAACGGGGTTCTACAAAGCAAAACGATCGATCGGGTCGCAAGCCTCAAAGTCAATTCCTAGTTAAACTTATGAACTTTCCGAACCTTCCAATTTCCAACTTTCTCCAAATAGAGCCAAATCAACCTACAAACCTAAAAATCCAAATATGGACATATGCCCAAGTCCAAATTCACCATACAACATGATGGAACCATCAAATCACTAATCCGAGGTTGTTTACACAAAAGTCAAACCTCGGTAAACTCCTATAACTTAAGCTACTAACCTTGGAACTAAGTATTCAAATTCATTCCAAAACTTTTACGAAACCAAACCAACTATCCCCACAATTCACAAACAATAAAGAAGTATAAGGGAAGCATCAAATAGGAGAATGGAGCTCAAATACACAAAATAACCGGTCAGATCGTTACATTCTCCCCCTCTTAAACAAACGTTTTTCCTCGTACGAGTTTAGAATCATACTCGAGATATAAAAAATATGAGGATATCTGCTCCGTATATCATGCTCGGTCTCCCCATACGCCTCCTCGATCGGTTAACCTCTCCAATGGACCTTCACTGATGCAATATTCTTAAACCTTAGTTTCCGATGCCGCCTATCTTAAATGGACACCGAATCCTCCACATAAGCAAGATTCTCAGCCAACTACACTAAACTAAAATCCAGTATGTGCGACAAATCATCATTGTACTTCTGAAGCATGGAAACATGAAACACCGAATGAACTCATGATAAGCTGGGTGGCAAAGCAAGTCTATAGGATACCTCACCCACTCTCTAACACCTCGAAAGGACCAAATGGCTCAACTTGCCTTCTTCCCAAATCACATCATGCCATTCACAAGCAAAACTCGAAGAAGAACCTTCTCACACTCCATGAAAGCTATATCCCGAACCTTTCTATCAGCATAACTCTTTTGTCTGGAATGTGTTGTACAGAGCCGCTCCTGAATAAATTTCACCTTATCTAAAGCATCATGAACCAAATCTGTGCCCATTAATCTAGCATTACCCAGCTCAAATCAACCAACCGAAGAACGAATTTTCCTCCTATATAAGGCTTCATAAGGAGTCATATGGATGCTTGACTAATAGTTTTTGTTGTCTGCAAACTCCGCTAAGAGAAGAAATAAGTCCTATAATGTCACTTCCCAATACCACCAATCCGTCGTGATGGTGCCTAATGCACTTGATGGGCAAGCTCTACCTCGTCTCTGGGAAGATAATTCAGCAACAAGCCTCAGGTACCGGTGGCTCGGTCCAACACCTTGATCTACACATTTAAGTACATAATGGAGTATGACTACAAATGATACCATGTACTCAACAATTATCATAACTAACCTCGTCGAGGTAGTCGAATCAATAATTATAAATGATACTCGCTAATCACCTATACAATTCATAATTCCAACAAGTACATAACAATACCATGATCAAGTCATCGATCGCAGATAGAAAATAACTTGGTGCACACGATAACTTAATGTATTCTGCTCAGTCAACAATCCAAATATAAAGAAGATATGAAAATAAATCAGGTAAACAACCAAGGAAATTACAAGTAAAGATGAAATGCGAAAATTAAATCAAACACTACCCAGCTTTTCCTCAGAATCTCAGTAACTGAACCAAACAATTGATCAGCTTTCCTCAAACCATGTGTACACCATCAAAAAGGAACATGAGAGGGTGACCCTGACTCAAGGGGATGGATCTATATCAACACTCTACACCGATAACTCACGTGCTCAATATCACAATCCGCTCGGCGTCACATGCTCAATATCACAATCTACCTCGTGTGGTCACAAGCTCAATATCACTATTCTCCCGGCATGGTCACAAGCTCAATATCACAATCCACCAAGCGTGGTCACAGGCGACCAGTCTAATCCATATCACACAGAAAGCAGATACAAGAATACAATTACATAATATATGAACATCAAATTTCATTCTCCTGGACTGGTATAAGTGACATGCTAAGGTGTATGTCTGTGCAAAGTGTGCAATGATAGCTCAAATAAGGAAAATACACAATGAAAGTAACAATTATTATTTTCAATCAAGAGATTATCCTTTATGTAACCTCAAACATGGTGCAAATAGCTCACAAAAAGGGTCTAAATAAGAAAAACATCACAACGTGAAGCTCAACAATCAACTCAAGGCATATCATACCCCAAGCTCTACTCCGAGCATGAATAATATCTTGGTGCACACACATAGGCTCAACCTCACACATGTGCGCTACCCATAGCACATAGCTTTCACAAATAACTCAGGAAACTAGGGGCTTAACCAAGTTTGGTAAGATACTTACCTCACACTAGCTAATTTAGTACTCTAAGAAGCTCATCCCTGGTGAATCAACCTCCGGATGGCTAAAAACTAGCCAAAATAACTTCATATCATCAATAAATTCCATAGGAAACAATTCCAAATAATAAAGCTAAGATCTTGAATCAATTAAGAAAAGTCAACCGAAAAATTCAACCCCGGTCCAGCACCCTGAAACCCGACGAAACTTATAAAATCCGAACACCTATTCTGATACAAGTCCAAATATATGTGTTTTACCCAATCACATCATCAAATCCTCAAATCATCAAATCTCACACTCCATAATCATAGTCCAAAACCCTCAAATCCCACCTGTAATTCATGTAAATTAAGTGTAATAATCTATGGATAATCAAATTTTAACACCAAAATCAAGTAACGATTATTTACCACTTTAATAGTGATGAAAATCCCTCCAAATATTGCCTTCTACCGGGCTCCACAACTCCAAAAATGAGAAAAATCAAACCCTTCGAATTATAAACCTCCTAGTGATTCTGCATTTTCGGACCAAAATGTCGCACTTGCAATGTCGCTTTTGCGGTTATTTTCTCGCATCTGCAGGGTCTATAAGCTCACGGCCAAGCGCTTATGTGGTCAAACCCAACACACCTGCGCACCCGCTTCTGTAGTTCCCTATCACAGGTGCATCCCTACTTCTGTGCTAAGCCTTCCGCATCTAGGGCCTCCTACTCCACCAACCCAATTCCACTTTTATGACTCATGATCTGCATTTTCTACCCTTCCTTTGTAGGTGCGAATGCACAAGAAATCAGAAACCTTCAGCAATGCAATTTAGTCCAAAATGATCCAAAATCAATCCAAAACACACCTGAGCCCTCAGTACCCCGTCCAAACATGCCAAGCAATACCAAAACATAGTCGGACCTATTCGAGGCGTCAAATCGCACAAAACGACATCAAAACCAAGAATCACACCCCAATTCAAGCCTAAGGAATTAATGAACTTCGAACTTCAAATTCTCGTGCCGAAACATATCAAATCAACTCGGAATAATCTCAAATTTATTAAAACCCTATATCAACAAAGTCAACTCTCAGTATAACCTATCAACTTTTCAACTGCCAAAATGACCTAGGAACCTCTAAATCAAAATCCGAACATACGCCTATGTCCAAAATCACCATATAAAGCTATTGGAACCATCAACACACCATGCCGAAGTTGTCTATGTTAATACTCAATTTTTCGCTCAATTTTTTAAAAGTATTCCATGTACGTTTCAAATATTATTTCGTGTTGTTATCCAATTTATAGAGTTCATGCAAGTATTTTTATAATTTTTATGGATCTTATATTTTAGTTCTAGCATTTTTGATTATTAAATATTTAATAATATTACTTTAAATTATTTTTGGAGATTTAATCATCCAAATTAATTATTTAGACCTAAGAACGAGCAAATCCGCATGAAGCTTTTCATGCGAAATATCACTAAGGATGCTTTATCCTGGTACATCAGTCAGAACCCAAAAAAGTGGCCTAATTGGGTAAGTATGATGTCCTACTTTATGGACAGATTCAGGTTCAATGCATAAAATGCACCGGATATTTTCTATATCTAGAATCTCAAGAAGAAACCCATGGATACCTTCCGTGAGTATGCCACTCGTTGGAGATCGGAAGCTGCCAAGCTGAGGCTGCTGCTAGAAGAGGAACAAATGCATAAGTACTTCATCAGAGCTAAGGACCCACAATACTATCAAAAGATTGATGGTCATAGAAAATCACAAGTTCTCTGACATCATCAAGTTAGGAGAAAGAATTGAAGAGGGCACTTTAGATTGGTATGGTTACCAACTTTGAGGTTCTGCAAGCTGCCAATAAAGTTTTGCAGTCTGGAGGTATATCCAAGAAGAAGGAAGTGAGTTCCGTGATTGTAGCCCAAGGATTGAAGTCTCCTCTCACCTATCAAACACCCCCATCAGCATATCAGCCTTCGCCTCCAAAGTACCATTACCCCGCTACCACCTACCACACGTACAATAACAATTAAGCATACTATCACTCATCTCCACTTGCCCACCAGAGCTACCCAATAACCCGACAAAATTTCGATCGCAAAACTCCTAGAGAATACAAACTTATCACCGAGTCCATAGCTCTATTGTACGAGAGAATGAAGGCCTCCGGTTATGTCACTCCCATTCCTACAACCGCTATTAAAAATCCTTATCAATGGGTCAACCCCAATAAGATCAGTGCCTATCACTCATGTATGAAGGGACACACTATCGAGGAATGTTGCATGTTGAAAGACAAGATCCAAATATTGATTGATACCAAGGTACTACATGTAAATGAATCTTCATCAAACGTCCGCAATAACTCCCTTCCCGATCATAGGGGTGAGGTAATAAACATGATCGAGACTGATGAAGTATAGGACCAGGAAGGATCCATAGGTCTTATTCGAGAGGGAGACACTGTGATGGCATCCCCTGTCATACTCTCACCAATTGTGGTGCAAACCAAGGCGTCATTCGAGGTTGAAGTGGCCACATTGAAGCCATTATTCACTTGATGGTAGCTCCATCGCCATCCTACCAACCTGATACTGTTCCATGGGATTATGTGGTAGAGGCGAGAAGGAAAGGGAAATCCAAGATGGAAGAAACGGGTGCCGCCCAGGGTATGACTAGAATATACTGGGTTTACATGCCAAAGAATCTCGCTTAGGGTGGAAGAAGTAAGGGGATCACGCCAAAACCACCTGTTGTGGAAACGGGTACTGGTGATCTCTAGAGAAAGGTACAAGCGAATGAGTATTCTGTTGTTGATCACCTAAACAAAACTCTTGCTCAAATATCTATCTTTTCATTGTTGCAAAACTCAGACGCACACAAGAACACCTTGATGAAGGTGTTAACCGAAGCCTATGCACCTGTTGGCATCACTAGCATAGAGATGGAAAATATGGTGGGACAAGTGTTGAAGACACACAGAATCACCTTCCACAAAGATGAGTTACCATCAGAAGGTTTAAGTCATAAAAAAGAATTACACATCACTGTGCAATATGAAGACAAGTTCATTGCTCGAGTTTTGTTTGATGGGGGTTTAGGTATGAATATATGCCCTTTGACTACTCTGAAAAGATTGGGCATAGGTATGCCAGAGATATGATTGGGAAGCATAAACGTGAAAGCATTCGATGGGTCCCAAAGAGATACAATTGGAGAAATTAATATGGATTTAAAGATAGGCCCGACCATGTTCGATGTCGAGTTCCAAGTATTGGACATCTCCTTCACTTATAACCTGTTGTTGGGATGACCATGGATACACATGGCTGGGGCGCTTGCTTGTACTTATCATCAATCCGTGAAGTTCGATTAGAATCATCAGGAGGTAGTTATCCACGGGGACGGAAACAATCCTATCTATACCAGCCAAACCGTACCAGTAGTTGGGAACAAAAGGAAATTGGGAGGAGAAACATTTTGCGGTATCGAGAGGATAAATACGGTCAAGAAAGGATGATGACAGAGAAACAAAGTGCTAAGCATGCTATTTTGGTTAGGGTATGAACCAGGCAAGGGTCTTGGTCCTAAGCTTCAAAGGGATAAAAGAACCAATACGGCCATGCACTCAGAGAATATGAGTATTGGTCTCGGGTACGAATACACTATGCAAGAATATGAGTATTGGTCACCACCATGGAATGAATTCCCTTACACATTACCTAAACCCATACCACTGCTACACTTGACATTCCGCAAGTCCGAGGTGATTTGGGGTTCTGAAGAATATGAGATCTTAGCCGGCATGGGGAGCCTGTTTCTGAACAAGGAAGATATGAACTGCAATGCAATATTAGAGGAGGAGGAAGACCATACGATCCAGATAGTGGGAGATAGAGCTGTTCTCAGGAACTGGACCACTGGACCATCTCGAGCTCGCCGAACACCTGGGTTGTTTTGGAAGAACTAACATGATTTCCTTTAAAATTGTTTTATGACATTTAAGACATTTCTGTATTTTGTTTTGAAATAAATGCTCAAGACATCGAGTCGTATTTGTCTGACAATATTAAGTTTTACTTTAATGCATCATTGCTTTTCGTTTATTTATATTATTATCTCTTTGCATTCTTTTCAGCATAATTATTACCTATCCTGTTGAATTTACAAATGTGACATGTAATGAGATAACACAATACGATGAAAGTGATTTAGAAGAATGGGAAAATGATGTAATACCTAAAGAAATTGTTAGGGAAGTCGAGGATTTTAAAACAAATCAAAGTCCAATCTAGAAGAAACTGAGGCAGCTAATTTGGGGGATTCCGAAATAGTCAAAGAAAATCGCATTAGCATTCATCTATCATCGTCAGACAAGGAAGAGTATATCAAATTTTTGAAGGAATATGAGGACATTTTGCATGGTCCTACAGCGACATGACTGGGTTGAGCACATCCATAGCAGCCCACAAGCGACCTACCAACCCTATGTGTCCATTGGTAAAGTAGAAACTTAGAAATATCAAACAAAACATGAGTTAATATAAAAGAGGAGGTTACCAAGAAAATCAAAACCATGGTCCTTCAAGTGTTCGAGTATCCAACTTGGTTAGCGAATTTTGTGCCCGTACCAAAGAAAGACGAGAAGGTCAAGGTGTGAATTGACTGTCGATATCTGAATAGAGCAAGTCCTAAGGATGATTTTTCACTACCCAGCATACACATATTGATTGATAACTATGCCAAGTATGAACTCCAATACTTTGTTGATTTTTTCTTAGGTTACCACCAGATATGGATGGATGAAGAGGATGCATAAAACATAGCCTTCATTACACCATGGGGAGTATACTGCTACAAGATGATGTTGTTTGGTTTGAAGAACACCGGGGCGACCTATATGAGGGCCATGACCACTCTCTTTCATGATGTGATACACAAGGAAATAGAGTTTTACATGGATGATGTCATCATCAAGTCTAAGAAGAGCGTGGATCACATAGAAAACTTGAGAAGTTTTTTGATAGACTAAAAAAGTACAACTTGAAGTTGAATCCTACCAAATGTACTTTCGGAGTCCCTATGGGGAGGTTGATAGGATTCATTGTCAGTCATCACGACATCTAGTTGGACCCATCAAAGATCAAAGTCATTCAGGATCTGCCGCCACTAAAAAGTAAAGAGGACGTAATGAGTTTCTTGGGCTGTCTCAACTATATCAGTCGTTTCATAGCACAGTCGACGGTAATATGTGAACCAATCTTCAAAATTCTGAGAAAGGATGCTGCAACAAGTTGGACTGAGGAGTGTCAAAAGGCCTTCAACAAAATCAAGGAGTATCTGTCCAAACCTCCTATGTTGGTCCCATCGGAGCCGAGGAAACCTTTACTACTGTACCTATCTATGTTGGATGGAGCCTTTCGATGCGTTAGGGCAACATGATGAGACCATAAGAAAATAGCAAGCAATATATTATCTGAATAATAAGTTCACACCTTACAAAGCTTGATACTTGCTATTGGAACACAACTGTTGTGCCCTGACATGGATAGCCTAGAAGTTGAGACATTATTTTTGTGCATACACCACATACCTCATATCGATAATGGATACTATTAAGTACATTTTCCAGAAACCTATGCCTACTGGAAAGTTGGAAAATACTACTAAGTGAGTTCAAAATCATCTATGTGACTCAAAAGGCAGTCAAGGGGCAAGAATTGGCCGATCACGTAACAGAAAATCCTATGGGCGGAGAATAAAAACCATTAAAAACGTATTTTCCCGACGAGGAAGTGTATTTAATAGGAGAAGATATCGCCGAACCATATGATGGTTGGATAATGTTGTTCAACGGAGCTGCAAACTTCAAGGGAGTGGGCATTAGAGCAGTCCTTGTATGAGAAACCGGCCAACACTATCTGGTATCTGCCAAGCTCAGGTTCCCATGCACCAATAATATCCCAGAATATGAGGCTTGCATTCTGGGACTCAGGTTGGCCGTCTACTTTAACATTCAGGAATTACAGGTAATCAGAAATTCATACTTGCTAATACATCAGGTACTTCGAGAATGGACCACCAAGAATACCAAGATATTGTTGTACTTACATTGTGTGCAGGATTTGATGAAGAGGTTTATGAAGATAGAATTCAAACATGTTCCTAGAATTCAGAACGAGTTTGCGGATGCATTGGGCACCCTATCTTCCATGATACAACATCCAGACAAGAACTATACTGGCCCCATCCCAATAGAGATCCGTAAGCAGCCTACCTATTGTGCTTATGTTGAAGAGGAAGCTGATACGAGCCTATGGTTTTACAACATCAAAGAATATCTGGAAAGGGGAGAATACCTGGAAGGCGCTACACATACTCAAAAGCGCACATTACGAAGGTTGACTAACCATTTCTTTTATAGAGGAGGAATTCTGTGTAGAAGGAATCTCGACTTGGGTTTGCTAACACGTGTCGATGCTAAGGAAACATCTAGGTTGCTCGAAGAGATACATGCTGGAACCTGCGGACCTCACATAAATGGGCTTGTTCTATCCATGAAGATATTAAGGGTGGGATATTTTTGGATTACCATGGAAACTAGCTGCATCAAGTACAAAATTGTCACCAGTGTCAGGTACACGCTGACATAATATAGGTACCACCTACTGAGCTCAATGTGACGAGTTGACATTGGAATTTCTCCGCTTGGGGTATGTATGTCATCAGACCAATCGAGCCCGCTGACTCCAATAGGAACAAATTTATTTTTGGTGGCCATGGACTACTTCACAAAGTGGGTGAAGTCGGCGCCAACAAATCCGTAACTAAGAAGGTCGTAGCAGATTTTGTCTGGGACCGTATTGTCTACCGGTTTGGGGTTCCTGAATCAATCATTACCGACATCACTTCCAATCTCAATAGTGATCTTATGAAAGCCATATGTGAAACATTAAAGGTCAAACACTTGACTCTACAACATATATGCCACAAATGAATTCAGCCGTAGAAGCTTTCAACAAGAATATTATGATTATACTAAGGAAGATCATGGACAATTACAAGCAGTGGCACAAAAAACTACCATGCTCGGATACTGCACCATAATCCGAAAGACAACTGGGCAACTCCTTATTTGCTGGTCTACGGTACTGAAGTTGTTATACTCGTCGAGGTAGAAATTCCTTCCCTGAGAATCATACAGGAGGCCGAGCTTAATGATGTAGAATGGGTACAGAGCCGATATGACTCAATTGTCTCTCATTGATGGTAAAAGGATGAACACAATGTGTCACGATCAACTCTACTAGAGCAGAATGGCAAGGGTTTCAATAAGAAGGTTTGGCCGAGGCAATTCATACTGGCACAATTGGTGCTAAAACGGATTTTTCCACATCAGTGTGAAGCTAAAGGAAAATTCTCACCTAACCGGAAAGGGCCTTACATAGTTCATTAATTGTTGACAGGAGGAGCGCTCATACTAGTAGAGATGGATCGAGATATATTGCCAAAACCTATCAATTCAGACGTCGTCAAGAGATATTATGTTTGATATTGTATTTGCACTTTTTTTGATGTATCATGAACTATGCTTGACCTGATTCTCGTTTAAGAGGGGATACGTAGGCATCCTTGTTGTTCGGTCACATTATAATAAAATCTTCCTTCACCTCTATGGTTGAAAACCATGGCAGGATTTTGAGCTTCATCTATGTCATTACGTCAAGGATCACCGAAAGATTATTGCTGGAAGTATACATCAAAATTGGAGCAGAATATTGAGGGAATCCTCAAAATTCTAGGATATGGATGTTGCAATGTCTCAAATCACGGTCCATGATTCGACAAAAACATATTTGTTTTCTGCATCATCATATATTTTGAACAAATGCATTTCTTACAAACCATTTTATCGTAAATGCACATTTTTGAAAACTCCATTTTTCTAACAGCCAAATGCTACCCACGGGAACTTAGGCACAAGGCGTCAATACAGGAGCAAGGACGAAATAAGGAATCGAAGCCACGAACCAACCTTCCCCGACTTAGAGTTTTCCCTGGATGCTGGCATAACGGATGCAACATTATCAAATGTATCCGCAAGGGATGAATAACTAAGACCACTATCTTCACATAGATAGATGCTACCAAGCCTAAACGCATCAAGCTAAGAATCCTTTAGCTCTCTCACATTTACATAGGTCTAAGCACTGCCCTCATTACATTGCATGAGGCTAAGCAATGCCTCCATCATTGCATAAGGCTAAACACTCCCTTTCTCTGCATTGGGATAAACACTGCATCCATCATTTCATAAGGCTAAGCACTGGCTTTATCTGCATAGGGCTAAGCACTGCCCTCATTATATTGCATGAGGTTAAGCACTGCCTCCATCATTGCATAAGTCTAAGTACTACGTCACCTGTATAGGGTTAATCACTGCCCTCATTACGTTTCATGAGGCTATGCACTGCCTCCATCATTGCACAAGATTAAGCACTGCCTTTCTCTGCATTGGGCTAAGCACTTACCTCATTATATTGCATGAGGATAAGCAATGCCTCCATCATTGCATAACTCTAAGCACCGCCTTCACCTACATAGGGCTAAGCATTGCCTTCATCTCATACAAGTCTAAGCATTGACTTCCTTCATTCTCGCATATGGCTAAGAATTTCCTATTTCCTATATCGAACAATCAATATCGCCACATCTTTGCATTGCACGGGCTGAAATATTGCCACATTGTCCGAAATTGTCATAGTCCGGAGGCATCATTTTCATGGCCTGAAAACACCATTCCATGGCCTAAGGATCTCAAAGCTGCATATCATTATTCAAAGGCACCATAGTCCATAGGCACCATCCTCATGGCTCGAGGACATCATTTCATGGCCAGTGAATCCTTCATGACATGCCTCATGGCCCAAGATGTCATGGTCTAAGGACATCATCCTCACCGTCCGAAGATAATTCTCATGGTCCAAAGGGAATTTGCATCATGTTTAAATTTTTGCAATAACTATGTATTCGTGTGCATCGTGTTTTAAGTTTTACAGGTAATTGGGAGGTAACCGTCCACAAACAAGAGCAATTCTCGCTCCGGTTTCTAATTAAAACATTCATATCGCCTGCTTGTCCCAAAAGTAACCGATAACCAACAATTGATTACTTACTCTTCCGTAACCGCCCCAAACGTATTGTCTCATGCATCCATAACATTCTATTTTGCATTATTACAATTCATACCCTTCATTCAAAGTATTAACTATTTGTGACACTACCCTACCCATTGAAAATCATTCTTTGAAGTATACGATCTTTTCATAACGACTCCATTGGTCTTGTCCGCAGTTGGATCCAGAACTACACGTGGCCTGATTCCCGTAAAACCAGGGATATGTAGACAACTCAAGAACATGATTTGGCTCTCATATTTTAATCACCTCATATCCCCATCCTTGTTCATTCGCACAAAATAGATTAGCATTTTTATTTTACCCGGCAATTCTTTCATCATTCCCGGATATAAAGGGGCAGTTGTTAATACTCAGTATTTCCCTTAATTTTTTTGAACAGTATTTCATATACTTTTCAAATATTATTTCATGTTGTTATCCAATTTATAGAGTTCATACAAGTATTTTTATTATTTTTAAAGGCTTTATATTTGATTTTTTTGCATTTTTAATTGTTAAATATGTTTTAATTATTCCTTCAAATTATTTTGAGTGATTTAATCATCCAAATTATTTATTTATATGTACATGCATAGTCTATAATATTTTACTTCATTTTATATAATTACACAAACATTTTTATACAATTTACACATTATTTGCAATAGTAGCCTATACTTTACAAATTATTGTACGCCAAACAACCCTTTTCCCAAACCTGATCGGGACCCGTTAAACGACGCACCCTATCTCCTCTTTTTAAATCACAAGATCAACGACCCAAAACCGTCCCCCTTTTTTAATTACCCGACCCGCCTAAGCCCTAATCCCATTTTCTCTTAACCTGCTACCTCTAATCTCTCTCAACTCCCCCTCTATTCTATGAACCCTAGCCGCCTTACCACCCCAAATTTCTCCATATCCTACTATACTATGGAATCCCTTCACGATTTGCTTACCTTATTTACACTACCCCACTACTACTCACACGCTCGTGGTGTTACTTAGTACTCGCCCTAATTTTGGCAAGTATTAAGTTTCCAGATCGGGCCCGAAAAACTTTGATCTTCAAGATTTGGATGATATCTCGTCCATATACACGGAAAAGGGTCTGATTTTTCTCACCAGCTGGCCGATTTCAAATGTTGAACCCTAATTAGGGTTTGAAATTTGATTTCTCCTTTTACCGGCTACTTTACTGCTTTACATGTGATATTTTCATTCCTTGTGTATGTAAGTTTGATTTCTTTCCTTGTTTGTTTGCCTGATTGAATACTATATAACTCCTCCCCACTTTCCCCTTTGGTGAGACTTTAATGACTACTGCTCTCTTATTTACTCCCTCTTGAATTCTCTGAAACTATTCTTGGATGAATGAAGGCCAAGGTCATTATGATTGACTCATTTTATCCTCTGGTGAGAGCACTACTTGGAGCCCATTTGAGGCTCTTGTGAACTCTAACTTACTGGGTTTGGGGGTTCTGCTGTTCTCTCTCTACTACTACTAATTGAACTGCTACTGGCATTTACTTTTTTCCTTTACTTGCTCATTAATTTGCAAATTGGTGAGTACCTTGATTCTTGCAATTCTATTCTCTTTTTTCTTGTGTTCATGCTCTGTAGATCCATGTTGTTTGAACTTTTGTGAGCCAATATGATTAGAGTATTGCATTATCTTTGTTTGTAATCCTATTCGCTTTAAAGTTGTTTTATAGTCCTGTATTTTCTTGCATCCAAACCGGCCTAAATCCTAAACTTTTAAAAGTATGCTCATTATGTGTGTTCAACTTGAAAACTTCTGACCTTTAAGCTCCCTTAGCTTATTGTGTTTATGTATACTTGAGTTCATATATTTGTTTCTTGTTATGAGTTCATTCATGCTTGCTTTGGATTCTTGTATCGAAACTCCTAGGAAACTAATTCCTACCCAGAATTTGTTCGAATGTGCTTCTTTCTGCCAAGTCCTTTATGTATAACCTACTACTTTCATGGAATAATCCACGATCATGTGAATCCCATATTTCAATATTGTCTTAATTATTAGACAAACATGTTATATGTTATTTGTAAACTCTAATATTGTGTTATCATCACATGCTCACTGATTTGTTCATTTTCTCCATTCATGTGTTCTCTAGTATTGCTTAAGACTTCTAGGTGAGTTCCAATATATTTAGCCTATTATTCTATGTGTAGTCAACTAGAATAAGTCTCGATGCCTGCTCGTTATGTTAACCTGGAGATGATATATTTTCACCTACCATGAGTTCTTTTATTGCTTTTAAGATTTTTGAACCTTTGTGTTATGACTGATATCTGCCTAGACACTCAACATGTTAAGTTTCTCATGTTCAAACTAAGTAGATGCTTGCCAGTGTTTTGGACCATGCCCACAGGTTTGTTTGTTGTTCTGTTTGGCTACAAGCTAGTTGTGATCATGTATTCATAAGGCTCTCATGTTAAAGACTTTCATGTAAAAACTTCTACTCACCTTTGTTCCTGATTATGACTCTTGTAGACCACCATGTTAAGGCTCTTATGTCTAAAGTCTCACTAAAGTTAGTTTTGAACCATGCTTACTTTGAGATTCTACTGAGAGTGTTCTTGCTATCTTATTATGTTCAACCATGTTTGTGTCCTCCTTCTCTGTGTTAATTACAGCCTTAAGGACTCAATGCCTAGATTTTTTAAGTTGTTTAATTGGCCTAGTTTGTTACCTGTATTACTACGGCTAGTTTGGTATTTCAAATGGGTAATTAAGGCAGTTGTTTGGGCCTGATTCCTGGGCCATTTTGGTTCTGAGGGTTGGAGCATGTCGACAACCATCTGGAGTATGGGCTTGCTTATTCACATGAGGCTCCGAGCTCAGTTGAAAGCCTAGGAGCGTCCCTGTTTTAGTTTGTATCTATGTTGGGCATGTAGTTCTCCTAGCTGGGCCTATGGTCATTTATTCAAGCTTGTATTATTTTATTTGGGCCTGTAATAATCTGTAATGATGAATAATGGGAATTAGTGAAAGTCGGGGGTTGGGATGCTTTAATCCTTGCTTGAATGGGTAGAAAACATGTCTATAGGGTTCTAAATTTGCCTTCCATGCACCATCATTGGGAATTATCTGTATAACATTCTTATAAGGTGTTAATTTCGTCTATTCACTTAGAAAACGTGATTTAGTGCTTTCGACTAATTTAATATCTTGACTTGCATGTTAGAAGAGCATGCCTATAGGACTTAAACTGAACTTGTTTGCTGCTCGTTTAACTTGCCTCACTTCTGCATCTAGATATTATGCCTATAGGATGCCAATTCAAATAATCGAAACTGTTCACGTTGATATCTCTTCTTCAATTACATGGCTCGCCTAGAAAGCATGACTATAGGATTAGATAAATAAACATGCGCTTTCAACAACTTCATTGCCCAGACTTGAATCATTTAGAAATCATGTCTATAGAATTCTATGGTTCACCAAGAAATCATGGCTATCGGATCATGTAATGGAATTTATGTTTTAAAACAACTTCATCGCCCAAATTTGTCCATCTACAAATCCTACTTATAAGACTTTTTCTTAATTATTGAAATGGTTTAGTTGTATCCACTCGTATAGAAATCATGCCTATAGGGTTTGAACAACTTAGCATGTTCCAATTCCAGGTTTGCCTATTCCTAATTGCTTGTTAACATGAATGATAACTGTCCGTTTAGTTGATTGTGTGCATATGAGTCTATATGAGGAGGTAAAATTGAGCCTTTTGTGCTATTTGCTTATTGTGTGAGGTCCTACTTGTTTTGATTGTGTGACGTTTAGTTTATCATTTTGAGCAGCCTGAGTGAGTCCAGAACCCTCCACATAGTAGGTTCAAAACCTCCTGGACCATAGGTATGGGGTGGGTTAGCACGCATAAGACGCGACTTAGAATTGAACTGGAACACTTTAGGTAAGAAAACTTCAAGATAGTAGTCGGGTAGCAGGGGCTGATAGTTTGGGCTTGCTGAATAATATGAGCAACCCTTATGCTTAACGAAGTTGCAAAGTATTATTTATGTTGCATGGACTGATCCTTTAAGCTAAAAAATTTAGGACCCTCCATGCACGATTATTGATTGTACACTTTTTTGTTGAAACTTAGATTGGGCTAGGATGTATTTTTTAATTCTTAAAGAGTTGTACCAATTACTTATTAGTGGATAAGCATTTTCCTTCATTTGTGGGTAGTTTCTTTTAATCACTCATTTCACCCTATTCTTTACTTTGAATAAATTAGTTAGTTATGTGGAATCCCTACTCTCCTTTAATTTACATGCTCACATAGGGTATTTATAATTTGATAATCCGCACAATATGAAATTCGGCCGGGAACCACAGTTGTGGACCTCGAAGAGTGCCTAACCCCTTATCTTTGAGATAAGTTACCCGATTTTTGGTGATGAAGATTAGTTAAACAGAGTTATTCACAAACATGTTCCCTAATGCACCTTAAAAATCGTTAGGTGGTGACTCTTCTCTCTTAACACCGGTTTAAAAAAATTGTCACATGTCGAAATCCGCTTTCTCGAGAAAACGAGACATGACAGTCTACACAATGGTCAACTCTTACATCCAACCAAGGGACTAAGTATCCCAATTCAATCCAAAACCTCCCTGAAACCCAAACCAATCATCCCCACAAGTCCCATAACCATAAGCAAACATATATAAAGCATCAAAGAGGGTAAATGAGACAAAAATACTCAAAATGACTGACCGGGTCATTACATAATAACCTATAAAATCTATGACACATGCTCTCAACATATCCTCCAAAATCTGAATAGTCCACTCGGACTACCCGTCCGTCTAAGGGTGAAATGTGGTGCTCAACTCAACCTGCGTGCCCAACTAACGCTGAACGACTCTCTAGAAGTGCGAAGTAAACTGAGTGCCATGATCCAAGATAATAAACACAGCCACACCATTCAAGTGGACAATCTCCCTTATGTAGATCATAGACACTGCTCCGAAGTATAGGAAGTTATTACTAGAAAGAAAAGTGCAGACTTGATCACTCTGTCCACGATGACCCAAAACCCATTAAATACCCTCAATGTATATGGAAAACCTACCACAAAGTTCATAGTGATGCACTCCACTTACACTCCGATATCTTAATCTTTTGAAGTAATCCACTAGGTCTCTGATGCTCATGGTTGACCTACCAATTTAAATACTGAGCAACATATCCAACAATGTCTTTCTTCATCTTCCGTCACGTATAATGATGCTTCAAATCGGATGAATAGAATATTGCGAACTAATCTATATTGGAAACAAAAATCCGGCCTTGGAACCACAATACACCATCATTACCAATAGACACTTCCTTAGCACTACCATGTCCTTAAGGATAAGCAAATAGGGATCATCATACTGACGAGCCTTAATGCACTCAAACAAGGATGACTAAGATAAAACACAAGCAATGACCCTACTAGGCTTCGAAATATCCAATCTCGCAAACATGTTGGCCAAAGCCTGCACATCCATAGCCAAAGGCCTCTCTCCAACTGGAATAAATGCTAAATTCCCCATGCTTTCTGCCTTTCTAAGTATGCTACCACATTGGCCTTCCTCCGATGATAGTGAATGGTGATATCATAATCCTTCAATAGCTCCAACCACCTCAGTTAAAATCCTTTTGTTGGAATAAGTGCCGAAGACTCCAATGATCAGCATACATCTCATAAGACATGCCATATAAGTAATGCCTCCAAATCTTCGGTGCGTGTACAATAGCTGTTGATACTCAATTTTTCCCTCATAATTCTCCATTTAGCTCTTGTAGGTTGTTATATCTTTATAATGTACTTTTGTATCTCTTAGTACCATTTATAGGATATCTCCATGCATTATTACTCCATGACTTATTTAAAATATCCATTTATTATCTTACTACTACTACATAAGCATTTTTCTCAAATTATTATTATAGGTGGTTTATATAAATAATTTATGTTTATATAATTAACATTTTTAATTGATTATAGTAGTTTATAACCAATAAATAATTTACTTATTATTTTAAAATATTTATGAGTGACCAACTGGCCAAAATAATTATTTATATTTTTATAATATTTTATGACATTTTTATGTAATTTCTTACAATTTGTATTACATTTTATTTCATTTATGCATTATTTACAATAATATCCCACACTTTCACAACAATTATATTTATTATACTATTTAGGTCAAAAATAGTATTTTTATAATTTTATAATCATAATCTACTATTTTAAAGTATTTAATTTCATAAATGGTATCCTATAAAGTTGTTAGCTATTTTATAATTTATTTTTAATTAATTTGTAGATTTCAAATCCAACCCAAAATCGAGGAAATCAATTTGACTTTGAAGATATGTGCAACTATGTTTGATGTTGAGCTCCAAGTACTAGACATCTCTACTATATTCAACCTGCTGCTAAAATGAACATGGATACATATGGCCGGGCAGACGCTTCTACTCTACATTAGGGTGTGAAATTCGAGTAGGATCGCTAGGAGGTGGTCGTTCATGGATTTGGTAATAATCCCATTTATACCAATCAAATCGTACCAGCATTTTAGGGCAAAAGAAGTTAGGTGGTGAGATGTTCCACGTCACTGAATGGGTGAACACTATCGAGAAGGGACGATAGTGGAGTGAATGTATTAAGCATGTTTCTTCGGAGGGGATATGAGCCAGGCCGAGGTCTCGACCCCAAGCTTCAGGGGATAACAGAACCAATACAAGTACGATATCAGAATACCACATTCAGTCTTAAGTATGACAGAACCTAGGAATATCGGGCTTGGTCAACTCCATGGAACAATTTCTACTATCCACTGCCCAAAACCATACAAGTATTTGTTACACCCCATGTTTTCATACGTGAGAGTACGTCGTAAGTCAATTGATGTAAGATCAGAAATAATATTATATTTGGAAGAATATAAAGTAAGTTAATCATGTTACCTTGGAGGTTACAAATATTTAAGATCATGAATAACGAGTACCGAGAGGGCTGGAAAGCTTAGAAGTTAAACCAATTGAAGAAAATAAGTTTCGTCGAAAGTAGACGAGTTTGAAATGTTATAACATGTACTTTAGGGTGAGACTATGGTTAATTACATGATAAGGAGGTTATTCTATGAGTTACGCTTGTCGTATGATAGTCGTGTGCTAGGTTTTTAAGTCAAGCAAGTTGTGGAACAAAAGTTGGCAAAGGTCTTCATAAGTTACATTCATAAACTTGTTGAACCTTAGGTTAAATGTATATGAGCTTTTCTCCCAATATACTTTGAATTAGGGGATGATCGACCTACAAAAATGAATATCTATGAGTCTAGTTTCCAGCACATTAAATTGTTCATCGATATGACATAGGAGTAGAGATATATTTTCAGTTTCGTGAGACTGCACAGACATCATAAGTGACAAGTAGGTGCGTCACTAAAGCTTTTTGAGCAATACATTTAGTATTTTATATGAGGTATTATTGGGATATATTATATACCAAATTTAATTTCTTGTAATGTAGTTTCCAACTATCTTAACCGTTTGTTCATACAACATCTGGATAAAAAGATATAATCGTCGGAAGATGGGCCAATGCTAGGGTGCCAAGCTAGCACCTCTTTGACTTTTCCAAAGTTGATATATATAAGTCTTAGGTCAGGTTTCTCTTCATTTTTCAGTATAACACGATGATAGAATACCCATAAACATATCCTTAAGCTATCTTCTAGGGTTTCAAAGAAGTTTATCATCCCGGGCATGAAATCGAGAAGCGATAACATCAAAATAATCCCTACGACATAAGTGTCATTATACCGCCTCTCTTTTTTCTTTGTAGTTAGAGTTTTCGAAGGTAATTAATAGTTAAGAAACGTCTAATATATGTATTTAAGTGTTTAAATATCAAGGAAGGTTGATAAATGTGTTTCCTAATAGTTAGAACTCACGAGACGGTGATCGGAAGCCGTGAGTTCGAGTTATTTGACTTGTAATGGACTGTTTGTGGGTTGTTTCGTGTTGGACTCTTATGATGATGTTTTTTGGAGTTTTGGAGGATAAAAGGTGTGTGAAAACAACAAAAAATGACGGAATGGTGGTCTGGTTGTTCGTCGTTATTTTTGTTAAGGTTGTTTGACACTACTTTTGTTGTCGTTTCATGTATGAAGTGATTAGGGTGTGTAGCATGTTTTGTGATCTATTGTGGTGGAAATAAGGTTGGTAAATAATTCAAACATGTTGATATTGTTTTGTTCTTGGTTTTTTTGGTATATGGTATTGGAGGAGGGCCTTGTTACAGGTGAGATGCTTCCTGAATTTACGTAAACGAGCTACTAGCTTAGGTTACAGACTTAGCCCTTGCTCAACACTGATTTTGGATCTCCTTATGATATGATAGATTGAATAGACTTTTTTTAGAGTTTCTTGGAAGGTATTAAGGACTCAACTTGGTTAAGTTATTTTATGGCACTTCCTTCTTTCCTTTGGCATGATCTAAACTGAAATGAACGTAAACGATACACTATTTCATAATGAATCTACTCCTAGAAACTAATGTGGTCCATGCTGTTTTTTCCTACAAAGTTATTCTAAGAAATTATATATGATCCTTGAGTCTTAATGAAGCTCATATTCACGGTATGATGTCCATAATGTTAATAGAAGGTGCAACTACCTTATGTCACTCCAAAAGGTTTAGAGCGTGAGTCCATGAGTCCAACATGCATTATCTATAGTATTTATTTTACTCTACCGTGCCACACTATAGTCGGCCGGGTATGGCACCTATTGTGCAACCACTGATCAGTTGGGTTTACCGTACTCCACGTGGCGGGGTACGATTGTACCGAGCCTTATGATGGCCGGGTATGTTTTTACCGAGTCCTCTACGAGACCGGGTATGATATGGTGATGATGATGATGCCCACAGAGGCAGATGTTTTTAAAATATAATATATATATATATATATATATACATATACATATACATATATATATATATATGTATCACGCATTTCATGTCACTATCTCTCAGAGGCACTCAGATACTACATGTTGTATCCCGTACATCTCTTTACATTATTGTTCTTAGTTATGCTATTCTGCCTTACATACTCAGTACTTTATTCGTACTGACGTTCCTTTTGCTTGAGGATGCTGCATTTCATGCCCGCAGGTCCCGATAGACAGGTTGACAGTCCTCCTAGTAGGCTATCAGCTCAGTGGAAGATGTAGACAAATGTCATGTATATGGATACTTGTATGGCCTTGTTGGCCTATGTTTTGAGTTTACAAATGGTCGTGTCAGCCTTATAGGCGCGTATGTCACTTGTATAAGTTTCTATATTATGTTAGGTCATCTTATGTCTAGCTTTCTCTTATGTTTTTTTTTGATTATGTCATGATGACCATTTTGGCACATTTACCCATGATAGTATGATAAGAAAGATATATTATGTTAGTACTCAGTTGAGTAAGGTACCAGGTGCTCATCGCAGCCCATAGGTTGGGTCGTGACAAAAGTGGTATCAGAGCAGTTCTGTCCTAGGGATGTCTACAAGCCGTGTCTAGTAGAGTCTTATTTATGGGTGTGTTGTGCACCACACTTATCAGCAGGAAGCTACAGGGTATTTAGGAATGTCACTCTTTCTTCTTACTCTAGATTGTGTGGTAGAGCTTAGTCGTAAGAACCCAATTTCCTAAATTCTATCTAATTCATAATACGACGATGCCTACATCTAGAAAGATGATTGGTAATACGTTACATGTGGCTGTGAATGAGTTGAGTTAGAGGAACTCGATTTTGCATGATGCTTATGATGAGTAAATATAAGGTATTTAGTAGATCATGTGTGTACTAAGACGGGTAAGCCTCTTGATAAGGATCCCTAAGGAAAATAAAATATATCCACCCCTTTGGTGAAAGGCAATGAGAGATTCAGAGATAGATACAAGTTTCAACAAGTAAAAGAAATAAGATGAAGAAGGGTATGAGGCACCCAGTTAATGAAGATTGTCAGTATTTACAATTCAAGCAGATAAATACAAGCATTTTGAATTACCTACAATTGTAATAGAGGTATGTACAATTGGCCACACCCACCTCAGTTATGCTCCATGGGAGCCAAAAAATACAGTTAAGAGAAGGACGGGATATCAGGATCCAGTTAGGGTTAAATTAACCCAAAAATGGTGGATGATATCATTAGCAAAAATTACCAAAGGATAGTGCAAACGTGGTAATAAATCTCCTTGGGAGACATCCAGATGGTGCACTTTATAATAGAACAGTCGGATATGAATACTAGAATGTTGAGAAATTTCAGAAGATATGCAGTGGAATCCTAGAAGGGATAAATATTTACCTTAGTATGATTCCTACCCCTAGTAAAAAAAAAGAGAGAGAATGTTAGGAGTCCCAAAGAATCAGTGAGATGAAGTAGGGGGAGCTAAAAGTTAAAGAACGTTTTGTTGGAGTTTTCAAAATTAAGTGATAGACATAAATGTTAGTATGGAAAAAGAATAGAGTTAATAAAGCATTATGAGTAAGATGTGATACGTGGATGAAAATGGTAGAAAAAAAAATGACAGTATTACCGAATCTATAGTCAAGGGAAGGAAAAGACGAGAGGTAACAGACCTTGAGGCAATAAAAGAGCATAGGTCATAAAGTCACATACTCATTTCAAGAAATAAGTTCGTGACTCTAACGTGATTGCCAAAGGGAAAAGTTAGACCCAGAGTAATAGAAATCAGTATGGGAAGGTGAACAAGATAAACTAAACATGAATTAGGGACTGAGCGATTTGATAAGGGTCGGCATCATTACACTCCGACAATAATAAAATGGACAACATAAGAAGATTAATGAGAAATTCGGAGAATGGTCATTCAGGAAGACGCTTCCCAAAAGTTAAAGTTAAGCTTAAGGGACTGTATGTGCCAGTTACATTAAGTGTCACCCTCGCAGGTAAGGAATTTTTTTATCCTTGGTACAGAAGGGTTACCGCAAGGCGGGTGATGTCAGTGAAGATGTGAAAAGATGCCAAAGATGATGTGGTAACTATGGATTAAAAAGGAGGAATGCGGTAAAAAGGTGAAAGGAATGAGATTGCATTTGTTCAGATCCTACAGATGTAATATAACTCCAGAACACTATGCAATCATGACGCCGGGGAGAATCAATAAGGGTTTTGCACTTGATGATATTGTTAAATAAGTGGAATGAGCACTTGATACATAAGGATCCCGTACGAGGTAAGTTAAGACAAAAGGCATAACCTAAGAGGCATTACATAAAATACAGATATGAGAGTGGACCAACGGGTAGTCTATAGTTGATTCAGGAAAAGCCTAGTTATGGCTAGAAAGGAGGATACATAAAAATCGGTAGATCGTGCGAGATCAACATAGGGAATTCAGTCTCGCAGATATGATGTCATCGTGATCCTTGAGTAATGTTAAGATATAAGGTTGGGTAGTTAAAGGTACCGTATAAGTGTTGCAGAAATAAAATAGGGTGGCACTAGGGAGACAACTAAAATTTCAGTTCAGAAGCAACTAACGAGCACAAAGGCGATGAGGTAAGTAACTAAGGATAATTATAGACAAGTAAGAACATCAGAAATACCCAGGGGTATACAATAAAATAAACTCGCGGCTTTACAAAAGTCAGAGGATGTAACGACCCTGCCAGTTGTTCCGTGAGATTTAACCCGTTTCCCCCATTTCTGCATTTGTTATATATCGCTATCCTGTTTTTGATGTGTTGGGTTAGTTGGTTTGGGTCCGGAGTGGTTATGGTGAGAATTTTGGCATTTAGCCTTTAAAGTAGCCTAATAGTTGAGAAAGTCAACTGAGAGTTGACTTATTGATAAACGACCTCGGAATGCGGATTTTATGGCTCGGATAGCTTCGTTAGGTGACTTGGGACTTAGGAGTATGTTCGGAATGAAGTTTAGATGTCCGGTGTAGAATTAGGCTTGAATTGGTGAAAGTTAGTTTTTGGTGATTTTCGGTCGGCAGTGGAAAATAGGCTATCGGGGTCGGAATGGAATTCCGGAAGTTAGAGAAGGTTTGTAATGTCATCTTGGATATGTCTGCAAAATTGCAGGTCAATCATAAGTGTTTTGGTTGGGTTCGGCATAGTTGGCGAAATTTGGAAGTTTCAAAGTCCATAGGCTTGAACTTAATGCGATTTTGGTGTTGTTGCGTAGTTTTTTATGTTTCTAAGGCTCGACTAATTTTGAATGATGTTATGGGATATGTTGGTATGTTTGGTTGAGGTCCCGAGGGCCTCGGGTGTGTTTCGAGTGATTAACGGACCAATTCTTGGCTTGAAAACTGGGCAGATTTCTGCAGGTGTGAGGTTCTGGTTTCCTTCTATGCGATCGCGTGAGGATGTTTTCAATCTCATAAGGTATAATAGTGGGACACGCATTTTGTTCTACGCGATCCCGTGGTTAGGATTGCGATCGCGGAGGTCGGTCGGGTTAGGCAGTGCGATCGCGTGGGGTTTTCTGCGATCGCGTAGGGTATTTTGAGGCACGTTTGTGGGTGGAGAATTTATTCTATGCGATCGCGTGTATTGGTCTGCGATCGGATTGGTTGGTTGGTCTATGAATCGCGATCGCGTGCCAATGTTTGCGATCGCAGTGAAGAAAATATATTAGATGGGCAGAATGTTTAAAAGGCCTGTTATGTGAAATGGGCTCATATTTTTCCTCCATTGTTGACGAGTTGGGAGCAGTTTTGAGAGGATTGAAGAGGGAATTGAAGGAAATCACTTGGAGGTAAGGTTTCTAACTACATAACTCGTTTTTATGTCGATTTCTAAGTGATTAAACCATAGAAATTGCTGGAATTGAACCAAAATTGGGGAAGAAGGGGTGCATGGGAATTTGATTCTTCTTTTGAGGATTTGAGTGGGTAATTGTGGTCCGATTTTAGTGTTCTTGGTATGTATAGAATCGTGGGAGGACGAGGATTCTAATGAGGTAAAAATTATCGAATTCTGAGACGTGGGATCGGGGCTCAGTTTTGGCCGAATTTCGAGATTTTTGTGTAATTTGATAGTTTTCGATTGGGTTGCGTTCCTTGGTTATATATTGATAATGTTAAACTTGCTTTGGCTAGATTCGGAGCAATCAGGAGCCAATTTGAGGGGAAAGAGCATTGCGGACTAGTGTTGTGGCCCGGTAGAGGTAAGTAATGGTTATAAATCTTGTCTTGATGGTATGGAACCCCGAACTACATATTTCTCACTGATTTTAGAAAGCGGAAATGTCGGATGCCGGGTATGTGGCGCATACTGATTTTGGATTGGACTACGTCCTCTCCGCGACAACTAATAAGTTGCACATTTACTCAAAACCTTATGTTAAAGTATGTTTTAAAGAATTGTGAAATATTTGGGCTATACGTCGTGTTTGGGGCCTCGTGCCGATATGTTTAGATCCCTTGGGGGATTTTTACTGTTGTTTTCCTCACTAGTTTTTGACTATTTCACTCAGCATCATTCTGCATACTGCTTTTCGAACTCAGCCTGATTTACACTACATGAGCATTAAAATGATGTTTGGGGTCGAGTACCCTATTTTACTGATTCGCCTGAGGGGCCTTCTGAGTGGTTCTACCAAGTGTGGTTGAGGGCCAAGAGTGATGGTGAGGTGCTGAGTGATATTAGCGCTTGGGCTGAAGGAGCCCCTCCGGAGTCTGTACACACCCCCAGTGAGCACAACGAGTGCCGAGTGACGAATGATTGGGAGGCATGAGTGACTGTGAGGTGCTGAGTGATTGTGAGGTGCTAAGTGATTGTGAGGCATGCCCGAGGGGCTGATCATGATACTTGTTTTTGCATGAGGGGCTACTTATGATTTTACTACATTCATTTGCATACCAAATCCTTTGTTTTAAAGTTTTTAAAAATGTGCATTCTTTATAAGACTTTTTCTGAAGTTGATTTTAAGGCATGATGATTTCGTATATCTATGTTATACTATTGGAAAGTAAGGCTATGTATATTGTTACTTGATGGCATTGATTTTATGTGTTTCCTTACTACTTAGACTTGATTTATTTTCATTACTACTGAGTTGGTGTACTCACATTACTCCCTGCACCTCTGTGTGTAGATTCAGGAGCAGATATCGAGCATTAGCCTTTATTCCGCAGTGGAGCCGGATTGTGGGATATAGAGGTAGCTGTTCAGCGTTCGCAACATCTCTGTTTTCCCTTCTTGATGTATTTAGCTTTTAATTCGAAGGTTTTGCATTATAATAGTTTATTTTGGCTTATTTCTCCAGATGCTCATGACATGTTGGCTTCGGGTTTTGGGGATGGCAGTATCGTATAATATTGGCCTATTATATTAAGAAATCTTCTATATATTTTATGAAATGCTTGAAAATTGAATGGGATTTTCAAAAGAAATTGCGAACATGCGGTAGTCGGCTAGCCTAGTTCCACGATAGGTGCCATCACAGCCGGTTAGGATTTGGGGTCGTGACAGCTTGGTATCAGAGCCCTAGGTTACATAGGACTCAACAGTCATGAGCAGGTTTAGTAGGGTCTTGCGGATCGGTACGGAGATGTATGTACTTATCTTCGAGAAGCTGCCGAACCTTTAGGAATCATTTCTATATTTCTTGAACTCTTTCGTGCTGATCTATTGATTCTTGAAATCTGAACTTACGTTGTTTCATTTTCTCACAGATGGTGAGGACACGCCATACCGATCAAAGTGACCAGTCACCGGCTAGACCAGCGAGAGGTCGAGGCCATGGTCGAGGCCATGGTAGAGGTAGGGGCCAGCCCGCGCAGCAGCCGGGGCAGTGCCTCAGGATCTCCCTATCAATCATGATCAGGTTCTCGCCGATGGTGTCCCAACGGGACAAGCTCAGGCACCAACAGTGCCTATGGTTGTTCCGGGTCTTCAGGAGACCCTGTCTCAGATATTGATAGTATGCACCAGTTTGGCTCAGGCCGTTTCCATGTCTTCTATTGCCACTAAAACTCAGGCCGGGGAAGGCAACCAGACTCAAGGTGCCCGAGCACCTGAGCATGCTGCACAGGGTATTCCGGCACCGGGAGCAGCCCCAGCTCAGCCAGTTGGTCCGGTCCAGGATTATGTGGTCCCTACTATGCCTGAGGATGAGCAGCGCAGGTTGGAGAGATTCAGCAGACTTCAGCCTTCGTCTTTCAGGGGTACAGAGGGCGAGGATGCCCAGGGATTTTTAGATAGGTGCCAGAGAATACTACGTACGGCGGGTATTTTGGTGACTAGTGGGGTCTCATTTGTTACATTTAAGTTTGCGGGTGCTGCCTTTACCTGGTAGGAGTCATTCGAGAGGCGTAGACCGGTTGGCTCAGTACCTCTTACCTGGCAGCAGTTCTCCATGATCTTTTTGGAGAAGTATGTTCCTCAGTCCCACAGAGAGGAGCAGCGTAGGCAGTTTGAGTAGCTGCGCCAGGGGGAGTTATCAGTTACTCAGTACGAGTGAGGTTCTCCGAGTTGGCTAGGCATGCTTTTGAGATTATCCCTACTGATAGGGAGAGGGTGAGGAGCTTTGTAGATGGTCTTTCTTATCAACTTCGATTATTTATGACTCGAGATAGAGTATCGGGTGCTTCATTCGAGCAGGTTGTTGACATAGCTCAAGATATTGAGTCTGTTTGTCGCCAGGAGCGGGAGGAGAGGGAGGCCAAGTGGCCTCGTGGTTCGGACAGTTCCAGTGGTGCTCCCTTCAGGGGAAAGTTTCAGCAGGGTAGGGGCCGTCTATTCAGGCCTCCTCAGCCAGGCCTTCCAGCATATAGTGGTTAGTCAGCTAGAGGCCGCCCTAAAGGGGGAGGTTGAGCAGGGGGAGGTCAGGCTCGCATGTATGCATTTCCAGCCAGGCCGGATGCTATGGCCTCAGATGACGTGATCACAGGTATTGTTTCAGTCTGTTGCCGTGATGCCTTGGCTTTATTTTACCCCGGTTCCACATATTCCTATGTTTCTTCATATTTTTCCGATTTTATGGATGTTCCCCGTGAGTCTCTAGTCACCTCTGTTCATGTGTCGACTCCGGTGGACGATATTGTTGTTGGGGACCGTGTGTATCAGTGGTGCATAATATCTATTGGGGGTCTGGATACCCGAGTATACCTACTGTTACTCAAAATGGTCGATTTTGACGTGATATTGGGCATGGATTAGTTATCCCCGTGCCATGCTGTTCTTGATTGTCACACTAAGACCGTGACCTTAGCTATGCCGGGGTGTCCGAGGGTTGAGTGGAGAGGTTCTTCCGAGTATATGCCTAGCAGGGTGATTTCCTACCTAAAGTCTCAGCGCATGGTTGAGAAAGGGTGTTTATCTTATTTGGCCTTTGTGAGGGATGTCGGTGGTGAGACTCCCGCTATTAATTCAGTTCTTGTGGTTCGTGACTTTCCGGATGTGTTTCCTGCAGACCTGCCAGGCATGCCACTTGACAGGGATATTGATTTTGGTATTGACCTGGTGCCAGGCACTCAGCCTATTTCTATTCCACCATATCATATGGCACCAGTGGAGCTAAAGGAATTGAAGGAGCAGCTTCAGGAACTCCTGGATAAGGGGTTCATTCGGCCTAGTGTTTCACTTTTGGGCTGCACCGATGTTGTTTGTAAATAAGAAGGATGGGTCCATGCGTATGTGTATTGACTATCGGAAGTTGAATAGGGTTACGGTGAAGAACCGGTATCCCTTGCCCGACATTGATGATTTCTCTTACCAACTTCAGGGAGCCAGAGTGTTTTCCAAGATTGATTTGAGATCTGGGTATCATCAGTTGAGGATTCGAGATTTTGACATTCCGAAGACTGCTTTCAGGACTAGATATGGTCATTATGAGTTCTTGGTTATGTCATTTGGGCTGACCAATGCCCCAGCTGCGTTCATGTAATTCATGAACAACATGTTTCAGCCTTATCTTGATTCCTTAGTTATTGTTTTCATTGATGACATCCTGGTTTATTCCCACAGCCAGGAAGAGCATGCTCAACAATTGAGAGTTGTGTTACAAAGGTTGAGGGAGGAGTAGCTTTATGCGAAATTCTCCAAGTGTGAGTTTTGGCTTGGTTCGGTAGCTTTCTTGGGGCACGTGGTGTCTAGTGAGGGGATTCAGGTTGATCCAAAGAAGATTGAGGCAGTGCAGAGTTGGCCTAGACCGTCCTCAGCTATAGAGATTAGGAGTTTCCTTGGTTTGGCAGGTTATTACCGTCGCTTTGTGGAGGGATTCTCTTCTATTGCTTTGCCTTTGACCAGATTGACCCAAAAGGGTGCTCCATTCAGATAGTCTGATGAGTGTGAGGAGAGCTTTCAGAAGCTCAAGTCAGCATTGACTACAACTCCAGTACTAGTTTTGCCTGTTGATTCGGGTTCTTACACAGTTTATCGTGATGCTTCTAGAGTTGGCTTGGGAGCGGTATTGATGCAGGACGGTAGGGTGATTTCCTACGCGTCCAGACAGTTGAAGGTGTACGAGAAGAATTATCCATTGCACGATCTTGAGTTAGCTATCATTGTTCATGCCTTGAAGATTTGGCGGCATTATTTGTATAGGGTGCAGTGTGAGATTTTCACTGATCATCGCAGTTTGCAGTATCTGCTGAGGAATAAGGACTTGAATTTGCGTCATAGGAGACGGTTACAGCTCCTCAGGGATTATAACCTCACTATCTTATATCACCCGGGGAAGGCCAATGTAGTGGCTGATGCCTTGAGTCGCAGAGCAGAGAGTTTTGGGAGTCTAGCCTACCTTCCAGTAGTAGAGCGGCCATTAGCCCTTGATGTTTGGGCCTTAGCAGGTCATTTGGTGAGATTGGATCTATCAGAGCCCCCGCGGTGTTGGCTTGTGTAGCCTCCAGGTCATCTTTTTACGATCAGATTAGAGCACGCCAGTATGATGATCCATATTTGCTTGTTCTTCAGAACAGGGTCCGTCGCGGTGATGTCAGGGATGTGGTTATTGGTGATGATGGGGTCATAAGGATACATGGCCGGATTTGCGTGCCTAATGTAGATGGGCTTCGAGATTTGATTCTAGCAGAGGCTCATACTTCGCGGTGTTCCATCCATCCGGGTTCCGCGAAGATGTATCAGGATTTGAGGAAACATTATTGGTGGAGGAGAATGAAGAAGGATATTGTGAAGTTTGTGGCTTGGTGTCTCAACTGTCAGCAGGTCAAGTACGAGCACTAGAGACCAGGTGGATTGCTTCAGAGGTTTGATATTCTGGAGTGGAAGTGGGAGCAGATCACCATGGACTTCGTAGTTGGACTCCCACAGACTTCGAGGAGGTTTGATGCTATATGGGTTATTATGGATCGGCTGACCAAGTACGCGCACTTCATTCCTGTTGGTACTACGTATTCTTCGGAGAAGTTAGCTGAGATTTATATCAGGGAGATTGTCCGATTACATGGGGTTCCAATTTCTATCATTTCCAATAGAGGCACTCAATTCACATCTCAATTTTAGAGAGCCGTGGAGAGAGAGTTGAGTACTCAGGTTGAGTTGAGCACAACATTTCATCCTCAGACTGACGGGCAGTCGGAGCGCACCATTCATATTTTGGAGGATATGTTACGTGCTTGTGTGATTGACTTTGGTGGTTCATGGGATCAGTTTCTGCCACTAGCGGAGTTTGCATATAATAACAGCTATCAGTTGAGTATTCAGATGGCTCCGTATGAGGCTCTATATGGTAGGAGGTGCAGATCTCTGGTTGGTTGGTTTCAGCCGGGCGAGGCTAGGCTATTGGGCACAAACTTGGTTTAGGATTCTTTGAGTAAGGCAAAGTTGATTCAGGAGAGGCTTCGCACGTCACTGTCTAGGCAGTAGAGTTATGCGGACCGGAAGGTCTGAGATGTGTCTTTCATGGTTGGGGAGAAGGTACTTCTGAAGGTGTCACCCATGAAGGGTGTTATGAGATTCGGGAAGAGGGGAAAGCTTAGTCCCCGATTTATTGGGCCTTTTGATGTGCTTCAGAAGGTTGATGAGGTGGCTTATAGACTTTCCTTTCCTCTCAGCTTGTTGAGTATTCATCCGGTGTTCCATGTGTCAATGCTCCGGAAGTATGTTGATGACCCGTCTCATGTTTTGGACTTCATCACGGCTCATCTCGAGGGTGATATGTCATATGAGGTAGAGCCAGTGGCTATTTTGGGTCGTCAGGTTAGGAAGCTGAGGTCCAAGGATATAGTTTCAGTGAAGGTTCAGTGGAGAGGGCAGCCGGTGGAGGATGCCACCTGGGAGATCGAGCGGGAGATGCATGACATATATCATCACTTATTCGAGGCTCCAGGTATGTTTCCAGACACGTTCGAGGATGAACGTTTGTTTAAGAGGGGGAGGATGTAACGACTTGGCCGGTCGTTCCGTGTGATTTAACCCGTTTCCCCCATTTCTGCATTTATTTATCGTTATCCTGATTTTGATGTGTTGGGTCAGTTGGTTTGGGTCCAGAGTGGTTATGGTGAGAATTTAGGCATTTAGCCTTTTAAAGTAGCCTAAAATAGTTGAGAAAGTAAACTGAGAGTTGACTTATTGATAAACGACCTCAGAATGCGAATTTTATGGCTCGAATAGCTTAGTTAGGTGATTTGGGACTTAGAAGTGTGTTTGAAATGAAGTTTAGATGTCCGGTGTAGAATGAGGCTTGAATTGGCGAAAGTTAGTTTTTGATGATTTCCGGTCGGCAATGGAAAATAGGCTATCGGTGTCGGAATGGAATTTCAGTTGGAGTAGGTTTGTAATGTCATTTTGGATATGTCTGCAAAATTTCAGGTCAATCGGAGGTGTTTTGGTTGGGTTCAGCGTAGTTGGCAAAATTTGGAAGTTTCAAAGTCCATAGGCTTGAACTTGATGCGATTTTGGTGTTGTTGCGTTATTTTTGATGTTTCGAAGGCTCGAATAAGTTTTAATGATGTTATGGGCTATGTTGGTATGTTTGGTTGAGGTTCCGAGGGCCTCGGGTATCTTTCGGGTTATTAACGAACCAATTCTTGGCTTGAAATCTGGGAAGATTTCTGCTAGTTTGAGGTTCTGGTTTCCTTCTACGCGATCACGTGAGGATGTTTGTGATCGCGTAGGGTAAAATAGTGGGGCAGAAATTTTGTTCTACGCGATCGCATGGTTAGGATTGCGATCGTGTAGGTCGGTCGGGTTAGGCAGTGCGATCGCGTGGGGTTTTCTGCGATCGCGTAGGGTATTTTGAGGCGCGAGTGTGGGTGGAGAATTTGTTCTATGCGATCGCATGTATTGGTCTGCGATAGCATTGGTTGGTTGGTCTGTGAATCGCGATCGCGTGCCAATGTTTGCGATCGCAGTGAAGAAAATATATTAGCTGGGCTGAATGTTTAAAAGGCCTGTTATGTGAAATGGGCTCATATTTTTCCTCCATTGTTGACGAGTTGGGAGCACTTTAGAGAGGATTGAAGAGGGAATTGAAGGAAATCACTTGGAGGTAAGGTTTCTAACTTCATAAATCGTTTTTATGTTGATTTCTACGTGATTAAACAAAAGAAATTGCTTGAATTGAACCAAAATTGGGGAAGAAGGGGTGCATGGGAATATGATTCTTCTTTTGAGGATTTGAGTGGGCAATTGTTGTCCAATTTTAGTGTTCTTGGTATGTATAGAATCGTGAGAGGACGAGGATTCTAATGATGTAAAAATTATCGAATTACGAGATGTGGGCTTGAGGCTCGGGTTTGGCCGAATTTCGAGATTTTTGTGTAATTTGATAGTTTTCGATTGGGCTGCGTTCATTCGTTATATATTGATGATGTTAAATTAGTTTTGGATAGATTCGGAGAAATCGGGAGTTAATTTGAGGGGAAAGAGCATTGCGGACTAGTGTTATGTCCCGATAGAGGTAAGTAACAGTTATAAATCTTGTCCTGAGGGTATGGAACCCCGGACTACATATTTCTCACTGATTTTAGAAAGGCGCACATGTTGAATGCCGGGAATGTGGCGCATACTGATTTTGGATTGGACTACGTCCTCTCCGCGGCAACTAATGAATTGCACATTTACTCAAAACCTTATGTTAAATTATGTTCTAAAGAATTGTGAAATATTTGGGCTATACGTCGTGTTTGGGGCCTCATGCCGATCTGTTTAGAACCCTTGGGGGCTTTTTACTGCTGTTTTCCTCACTATTTGTTGACGATGTCACTCAACATCATTGTGCATACTGCTTTTTGAAACTCAGTCTGATTTACACTACATGAGCATTAAAATGATGTTTCGGGTCGAGTACCCTATTTTACTGATTCGCCTGAGGGGCCTTCTGAGTGGTTCTACCGAGTGTGGTCGAGGGCCAAGAGTGATGGTGAGGTGCTGAGTGATATTAGCGCTTGGGCTGAAGGAGCCCCTCCGGAGTCTGTACACACCCCCAGTGAGCGCAACGAGTGCCGAGTGACGAATGATTGGGAGGCATGAGTGACTGTGAGTAGCTGAGTGATTGTGAGGTGCTAAGTGATTGTGAGGCATGCCCGAGGGGCTGATCATGATACTTGTTTTTGCATGAGGGGCTACTTATGAATTTACTACATTCATTTGCATACCAAATCCTTTGTTTTAAAGTTTTTAAAAATGTGCATTCTTTAAAAGACTTTTTCTGAAGTCGATTTTAAGGCATGATGATTTCGTATATCTATGTTATACTATTGGAAAGTAAGGCTATGTATATTGTTACTTGATGGCATTAATTTTATGTGTTTCCTTGATACTTAGACTTGATTTATTTTCATTACTACTGAGTTGGTGTACTCACATTACTCCCTGCACCACTGTGTGCAGATTCAGGAGCAGATATCGAGCATTAGCCTTTATTCCGCAGTGGAGCCGGATTGTGGGATATAGAGGTAGATGTTCAGCATTCGCATCATCTCTATTTTCCCTTCTTGATGTATTTAGATTTTGATTCGAAGGTTTTGTATAATATTAGTTTATTTTGGCTTATTTCTCTAGATGCTCATGACATGTTGGCTACGGGTTTTGGGGATGGAAGTATCGTATAATATTGGACTATTGTATTAAGAAATCTTCAATATATTTTTATGAAATGCTTGAAACTTGAATGGGATTTTCAAAAGAAATTGTGAACATGCGGTATTCGTCTAGCCTAGTTCCACGATAGGCGCCATCATGGTCGGTTAGGATTTGGGGTCGTGACAGAGGGTCTTCCCTAAGCACTGCAACGAAAGACTAGATTAGGAAATAAGGAAGAAGGCTTCAACATAAGCATAGTGACCTAAATAAGAAATGGTCTTATGAAAACTTTCTCACTACAATATTGTATACACTCCATAATTAAGTGACAACTATCGTGGATAATGAACGGAAAGAAGAAAAAAAATCAAGAGTTGATAATTGAGATCATATGAGATACAGGGAACTCCAGTATTCGTGGTCATTAAGATATGCCTAGTATCCATACAACAAGTGGCAGAACGGCCAAGAAAAGTAATTGCTTACATTTAAAGGCGATTGGGAAGGCATAAAAGGAAATCTATGGTGCTAGCATGTTAAAAGGAAGAGTGCGAGTAGTATAAATACATATGCGTTGGTCGCAAGCTAAAGTATGATAGAGCAACAAGGTTTTAGCTAGACAACAGTAAGGATAAGAAAAGGTGATTGAGAAGATGACGAGAATAGGTAAGTCCTCGGGATTTAACCCATCACAACAAGAGAGCTGATGGTTTCCATAAAGTTATAAAAAGCTCAGTATAGAATGAGTGAACTCAAAGGAGTTTAAAACTAGGAGAATTTAGAAAAGAGGGAATGATACCCTGTTAGTAAAGTAAGGGTGTAACTGTGATAAATGATAAGAGGATGGCGTTTAGGCCTTTGATTGAGTAATGATTTTGAGAACAAGGATTTCATGAGCTGCATGGGATTGGAATACCCCCATAGAATGAATCACATTAGGATGCTATGAAATACAGTTATTGGAGTATAGTATCGTCCTTGAGTGGATAACGAAATCACTTCAGATATTCCCTGATGAGACGTGAGCCCTAGTGACGATATATTACATATAAGAGGTTTCAAGTTATCAGTGGTAGATAATAGATCAACATTAAGGTGAATCAACAATAGAAGAACTTTAGTACACCTATAGATGACCAAAGAGACAGCTTGTCAAAGTTCTGTATATGTTCCCAAAGTAAAATCTATAGATTGGCAAAGAACATGAGGAAAAATGATAGAAGAGTCGCATAGATGCACATACAAGGATAAAATCGTCTAGACTGCATGATAGAAGGTATCAACAATTACGAGATTGGAAGAATTTCGACCACAAGTCGTGGAGTGAGTAAGAGGCCTAAAAGGGGGGATTACCCTAGCCTTTGGATTTATTCACTGAAAAACTTCATGGATGGCAAAGACAATATTAATGTATTCATTAAGAGTTATTTCTTAATATATGGACAAGTGCATTAGTCAACATTCAAGGACGAATGTTCCAAACGTGGGAATGATGTTACAACCCATGTTTTCCTACATGAGAGTACGTCGTAACTCAATTGATGTAAGCTCAGAAATAAGATTATATTTGGAAGCATATAACGTAAGTTAATCATGTTACCTTGGAGGTTACAAATATTTAAGATCATTAATAACGAGTACCGAGAGGGTTGGAAAGCTTAGAATCTAAACCAATTGAAGAAAATAAGTTTCGTCGAAAATAGACGAGTTTGGAATGTTATAACATGTACTTTAGGGTGAGACTATGGTTCATTACACGATAAGGAGGTTATTATATGAGTTAATTTTGTGATATGATAGTTGTGTGCTAGGTTTTTAAGTCAAGAAAGTTGTGGAACAAAAGTTGGCAAAGGTCTTCATAAGTTACATTCATAAATTTGTTGAACCTTAGGTCAAATGTATCTGAGCTTTTCTCCCAATATACTTGGAATTAAGGGATGATATACCTACAAAATTGAATACCTATGAGTCTAGTTTCCAACATATTAAACCTTTCATCGATATGACATAGGAGTAGAGAGATATTTACAGTTTCGCGAGACTGCGCAGACATCATAAGTGACAAGTAGGTGCGTCACTAAAGCTTTTTGAGAAATACATTTCGTGTTTTATATGAGGTATTATTGGGAAATATTATATACCAAATTGTAGGTCTTGAAATTTAGTTTCCAACGATCTTAACCATTCGTTCATACGACATCTGGATAAAAAGATATAAGCGTCGGAAGTTGGGCCAATGCTAGGGTTCCAAGCTAGCACCTCATTGACTTTTCCAAAGTTGATATATGTAAGTCTTAGGTCGGATTTCTCTTCATTTTTCAGTATAACACGACCAGAGAACACCCATAAAAATATCTTTAATCTATCTTCTAGGGTTCCAAATAATATTATCATCCCGGGCATGAAATCGAGAAACGGTAACATCAAAACGATCCCTACGACGTAAGTGTCATTATACCGCCTCTCTTTTTTCTTTGTAGTTAGAGTTCTGGAAGGTAATTCATAGTTAAGAAACATCTAATATCTGTATTTAAGTGATTAAATATCAAGGACGGTTGATAAATGTGTTTCCTAATAGTTAGAACTCACGGGACGGTGATCGAAAGCCGTGGGTTCGAGTTATTTGACTTGTAGTGAACTATTTGTGGGCTGTTTCGTGTTGGACTCTTAAGTTAATGTTTTATGGAGTTTTGGAGGATAAAAGGTGTGGGAAAACAACAAATAATGACGGAATGGTGGGCTGGTTGTTCGTCGTTATTTTTGTTAAGGTTGTTTGACACTACTTTTGTTGTCGTTTCATGTATGTAGTGATTAGGGTGTGTGGCCTGTTGTGACGACCCGGTCGGTTGTCTTAAGAATTTATGCCCCGATCCCCTATTAACTATTTTCCCCAAGTCTATTTCTTGTTAATTGAATTGCCGGGATGTTCGATTTTAAGTTTCGGAGAGTTTTGGGATATTTAGTCCCAAAAGGAGAGCTTAAGTGTTGGAAAGTTGCCCGTAGTCGGAGCAGTGTGAAGACGGCCTCAGAATTGAAATCTGATGGTTCCGTTATCTCCGTTAGGTGATTTCGGGGTTGAGAGCATGTTCAGAATGTATTTTGGAAGTCCGTAGCTCATTTAGGCTCGAAGTGCCGCAGTTTGAATTTTTGGATTTTTCGGCCGATAGGTGAAATTTTGATATCTGACTTGGAATGGAATTCCGAAAGTGACAGCAGGTCCGTAATATCATTTATGACCTGTGTGCAAAATTTGAGGTCATTCGAACGAGTTTAGACGTGTTTCGGCATCGGATGTGAATTCTAGAAATTTCATAAGTTCTTAGGCTTGAATCTATGAATATTTGATGATTTTGATGTTATGAGATGTGTCTTTAAGGCTCGACCAAGTTTGAATGAAGTATTATGGTTGGTTGGTAGTTTTGGTTGAGGTCCCGACGGCCTCGGGTGTGTTTCGGGTGTTCAAACAGAAATTTTTGGCCTATAAGTCGTTGCTGGTTTTTCTTCAGCTGTGTTTTGCTCTCTGCGATCTCAAGGGTTCACCCGCGGTCACATAAGGTAAAAGTGAGAGGTCCTGCGATTTTTCTCTGCGATCGCAATAGAAGGTCTGCGATCGCAGTGTGTTAGAATCTTGGTCAGCGCGATCGCATGACTAGGACCGCGATCGCGTAGCTCTGGGTCCTCAGGGTTCGCGATCGCGTACTGCTTTCTACGATCGCATATAATGATTCCAGGCGTGTGTTTCTTTACTCTGCACGATCGCGACTCCTTGTCTGCGATCGCATATAACAAATGCCTGGGCAGCCTTTTAAAGACCAAAATCCGAGGGTTAGCCATTTTTACCAAAACTCAAGCTTGAGAGCTCGGATTTGAGAGAGATTTCGAGGGTTTTTTAGAGGAAACGATTAGGTAATGATTCTAAACTCCTTTTGGCTTACAACCCGCTAATCTAATCACGAATTCCTCTTCTAATTTCGGATTTTTGCATGGAAAATGGGTAAGACTTCATAGACCAAATTATTGAATTTTGAGTGGGTAATTGACCTCCGATTTGAGAGATTTTTATATGGTTCGACTCGTGAGAGTACGAGGGTTCTGAAAATGTAAATTTATCCGATTCCGAGATGCTGGACTGAGGGGCGTTTTGGTCATTTTATCTAATTTTGTGCCTTAGCTTTGAATTAAATAGTAGGATCAGTTGCTTGAGACGTTATTTACGATATGTAATTGAATTGTATAGATTTGGCCATTTGGAGTCGGATACTCGTGGAAAACGTGTGGTTTCAAGTTGATATTGAGCTGGTTCGAGGTAAGTGGCTTATCTAACCTTTTGTGTGGGACCTTTCCCCTTAGGATGTGATATTTGGTTATTGAATGCCTTGTACGTGAGGTGACGAGCGCGTACTTGTGCTAATTGTTAAAAATCCGGTTTTACTTTAAATATTTAGACAGAATTTCTTTCTTACCTATTTTATTTTAATTACGATCATAGTCTTTGTTAGCTTAGAAAAATCATGCCTAGCTGCCCTAAATTGCCTATTTGCTTAAATTGCTTTAATTGTACTACGTGAAGCATGTTAGGCTAGAATTTAATTGTTGCCTTGTCTTTTTGCACTCTAATTCTAAATGTCTTCTTGTTGTGGCTGCGTATTTACTTTGGGACTATGGGACGGTATCTCGGGAGATCCCCCTGCATATTTATTTTGGGACTACGGGACGGTATCCGGGGAGTTCCCCTTGCATATTTGATTTGGGACTACGGGACGGTATCCCGTGAGATCTTCCTGCATATTTACTTTGGGACTACGGGACGGTATCCCGGGAGATACCCCTGCATATTTACTTTGGGACTACGGGACGGTATCCCGGGAGATACCCCTGCATATTTACTTTGGGACTACGGGAAGGTATCCCGGGAGATCCCCCTGCACATTGATAGTTGGACTATGGGACGATATCCCGGGAGATCCTTTGGATATATATATCATGGACTACGGGACGGTATCCCGAGTTATCCACGGGACAATTGAGGAAAGGACTACGGGACGGTATCCCGGGAGATCCTTTGGATATACATATGATGGACTATGGGACGGTATCCCAGGAGATCCACCGGACAATTGAGAAAAGGACTACAGGACAGTATCCTGGGAGATCCTCATTGTTACCATTGTTATTATGCTATACATATTCTGTGTTCTCTGTTCTTGTTTTTTTGTTATTGCCTTTTTTCACCTGTCTTATTTCACTGTTGTACTCATTATTACCGTCTATTTTCATACTGTAAATCTCTATTATATTGTTTGACCTCAGTAGGGCCCTGACCTTCTTCGTCACTACCCGACCGAGGTTAGGCTTGGCACTTACTGAGTACCGCTGTGGTGTATTCATGCCCTTTCCTACGCATGTGTTTTTTTCATGTGCAGATCCAGGTACCTCCACTCAGGCGCACTATCCCCGAGGTTGATAGATACAATACAGACTTCGAGGTATATCTGCCGCGTCCGCAGACTAGGAGTCTCTATCTTATTCCATCTTTTTGTGAAAAGTTTATCCTTCCTTACAGTTGTATAGATATTCTAGAGTTAGAGCAGTGTATTATATTCTGTTAGCCTATGGTTCCCGTGAGTTTTTGGGTTTTGGGGTGATGTTGAAGATTTCCGTATTATTTTGGGTTGTATATGCCAAGTGGTGTTTATATACAGTCTTTCCTTTAGATTGTTCAGCTTTGTTTTACTTAATTATTCCGCAAATTATGTTGTTATTCCGCATTGCTAGGCTTACATAGTTATAGGGACTAGGTGCCGTCACGACATGTTCACGGAGGGAGAACTAGGGTCGTGACAAGTTGGTATCAGAGCTCTAGGTTCATAGGAGTCACGGAACACAGGCCAGTTTATTAGAGTCTCGCTGATCAATACGGAGACGTCTGTACTTATCTACGAGAGGCTATGTAACTGTTTAAGAAAAATCTTCACTTCATCGATTTCCTTGTCATGCAATATCTTTTGACATCAATTCTAAATCTCTGTTTTCTATTCTCTCACAGATAGTGAGGACCCGTGCTACTCGGGATGATCAGGCACCCATGCCCCCTACAACAGCTGACAGAGGCCGAGGCCGGGGTAGAGGCCAAGGACGCGCACGTGGTGCAGCGAGAGCACCTGCGCGAGCTACCACCGAGTTACCACTAGCAGACCCAACTGAGGTTCAGAAACCTGCCGCGCCTACTGCCACTGCTACTCCAGTTCTTTAGGAAACATTAGCTCAGTTCATGTCCATGTACACCACTCTGGATCAGGCAAGGTTGCTTCCCCTGCTGCAGCCACATCTCAGGCCGGGGGAGGAGCACAGACTCCCGCCGCCCGCACTCCTGAGCAGCGAGTGCATGTGGAGCAGGTCCAAGAGATCATTCCTGTACTGCCTGTAGTTCCAACTCAGCCCGAGGATGGGTCAGCTGCTTCAGAGGACTAGCAGCGGAGACTTGAGAGGTTCAAGAAGTATGACCCTCCGGTATTCAGTGGACTAGCATCAGATGATGCCTTGGGATTTCTAGAGGAGTGTCATCGTATTCTTCGCACTATGGGCATAGCCGGATCTAGTGGGGTTTCCTTTACGACCTTCCAGCTTCGCAGAGCTGCCTATGATTGGTGGCGCACCTATGAGTTAGACTGTCAAGATGAGGCTGCTTCACTGACCTGGACCCAGTTCTCAGATATGTTCCTGAGAGAGTTTGTGCCTCAGAGCCTCAGGGATGCATGGCGTGCAGAGTTTGAGCATTTGCGCCAGGGTGCCATGACAGTTTCAGAGTATGCTATTCGTTACACCAGATTGGCTAGGCATGCACCGGCTTTGGTTGCTACTGTCCGCAATAGGGTTTGCCGGTTCATTGAGGGTCTTGTTCCGCCCATCAGATCTAGCATGGCTCGAGAGTTGGAGATGGACATTCCTTATCAGCAGGTAGTGAGCATTGCTAGGAGGATCGAGGTTATGCTCGCTAGGGAGCAAGAGGAGAGAGAGGCCAAGAGGTCTCGAGAGTCGAGCCACTACTCTGGTGCCCGTACCCCAAGAGCAGGTCGACATTGTAGGGGTTATATGAGCCGCCCTGTTCATTTAGCTTTTCCAGTAGCCAGCGGTACCCTAGCTCCACCCAGGCCTCAGGAGGCTTACTATGCACCTCCAGTTTCTAGCGCGCCTTCTGCGCGGGGTGCTTTCAGAGATCAGTCTAGCAGACCTGGGCCTAGCCAGTCACAACCGCCATGTCCACCCAAACCTTGTTTCGAGTGTGGTGATACACACCATGTGGTTAGGGACTGCCCCAGACTTGGTAGGGGTGCATCTTCACAGATTTTTCAGCCATAGCGTGCTCAGCAGGGTTCTCAGGCCATGATCACAGCTCCAGTTGCTACCCCACCTGCCTATCCATCTAAGGGCGGAGGTTGGGGAGGTAGAGGTCTCCCTCGAGGGGGAGGCCAGGCCAGATATTATGCTATTCCTTCTCGTACCGAGGTTGTTGCCTCCGATTCTGTCATCATAGGTATTATACTGGTTTGTCACAGAGATGCATCGGTTCTATTCGATCTGGGCTCCACTTATTCTTATGTGTCTTCTTATTTTTCTCCGCATTTGGGTATAGCCCGAGATTCTTTGGGTTCTCCTATTTATGTTTCTACTCATGTGGGAGATTCTCTTGTTGTGGACCGCGTTTATCGGTCATGTTTGGTTACTATTCGTGATTTTGAGACCAGTGTGGATTTATTGTTACTCGATATGGTGGATTTTGATATTATCTTGGGCATGGACTAGTTGTCGCCCCATTATGCTATTCTTGATTGTCACGCCAAGAACGTGACGCTGGCTATTTCAGGTATTCCACATGATGAGTGGAGTGGTACTTTATATCACACTCCCAGAAGAGTGGTACTGTATGGTTGAGAAGGGGTGTGCCGCGTATTTGGCTTATGTGAGAGGTGCCAGTGTTGATACCCCTTCTGTTGATTCAAATCCAGTGGTACGGGATTATCCCGATGTGTTTCCAGCTGATCTTCCAGGCATGCCGCCCGATAGAGACATTGATTTCGGCATTGAATTATTGCCGGGCACTCAGCCCATTTCCATTCCTCCGTACCGTATGGCTCCTCCTGAGTTGAAGGAGTTGAAGGATCAGTTGCAAGAATTGCTTGATAAGGGTTTTATTTGACCCAGTGTTTCACCTTGTGGTGCTCCTGTCTTATTTGTGAAAAAGAAAGATGGTTCTATGCGCATGTGTATTGATTATCGCCAGTTGAACAGGGTTACAGTAAAGAACCGTTATCCCTTGCCTCGTATTGATGATCTATTTGACCAGCTTCAGTGCGCACATGTATTTTCTAAGATTGATTTGCGCTCAAGTTACCATCAGTTGAAGATTCAGGAGCAGAATATCCCGAAGACTGCTTCAGGACTCGGTATGGCCATTACGAGTTTCTAGTTATGTCTTTCGGGCTGACTAATGCCCCCGCAACATTTATGCATTTGATGCACAGTGTGTTCAGGCCGTATCTCAACTTGTTCGTCATTATTTTCATAGATGATATTCTTGTTTACTCCCGGAGTCGGGAAGATCATGAGCAGCACCTGAGGACAGTGCTTCAGACCCTGAGAGAGCAGAAGTTGTATGCAAAGTTCTCAAAGTGTGAATTTTGGTTGAGTTTTGTGGCATTCTTAGGCCATGTGGTATAGAGTAAGGGCATTCGAGTGGATCCGAAGAAGGTAGAGGCCGTGCAGAGTTGGCCCAGGCCGTCCTTAGTTACAGAGATTCGTAGTTTCCTTGTCTTAGCAGGTTACTACCGCCGTTTTATGGAGGGATTTTCATCGATTGCATCCCCTATGACTAGATTGACCCAGAAGGGTGCTCCATTTTAGTGGACAGAGGAGTGTGAGGCGAGCTTTCAGAAGCTCAAGATAGCTTTGACTACAGCCCCAATCTTGATATTGCCTACTGGTTCGGGGTCTTATACAGTTTATTGTGATGCCTCGCGAGTTTGCCTTGGAGAGGTGTTGATGTAAGACGGTAGGGTGATTGCCTACGCGTCCAGACAATTGAAGATACATGAGAAACATTACCCTGTCCATGACCTTGAGTTAGCTGCCATTGTTCATGCCTTGAAGATCTGGCGTCATTATTTGTACGGTGTGCCTTGTGAGATTTATACAGACCATGGGAGTTTGCAGCACATATTCACGCAGAAGGATCTAAATTTGCGCCAGCCTAGATGGCTGAATTTGCTAAAGGACTATGAAATCACTATATTATACCACCCGAGGAAGGCTAATGTGGTGGCCGATGCCTTGAGTCGTTGGGAGAAGAGTTTGGCGAGTTTGGCATACCTTCATGCAGCTGAGAGGTCTCTAGCCTTAGATGTTCAGTCCTTAGCCAGTCAGTTCGTGAGATTGGATCTTTTTGAGCCTTGTCGGGTATTAGCTTGTGTGGTTTCTCGGTCTTCCTTATTCGATAGTATCAGGGAGCGACAATACAATGATCCTTAATTACTTGTCGTCAAGGACACGGTCCAGCATGGTGATGCCAGAGATGTGACCATTGGAGATGACAGGGTATTGAGGATGCAGGGTCGGATTTGTGTGCCCAATGTTGATGAGCTTCGGGAGTTGATTTTAGAAGAGGCCCATAGTTCGTGGTATTCCATCCATCCGGGTACTGCAAAGATGTATCAGGATTTAAGGCAACACTATTGGTGGCGAAGAAAGAAGAAGGATATAACAGAGTTTCTAGCCAAGTGCCTCAACTGTCAGCAGGTCAAATGTGAGCATCAGAGACCGAGATAGTTACTTCAGCAGATTGATCTTCCAGAGTGGAAGTGGGAGAGGATCACCATGGACTTTGTGGTTGGACTTCCTTAGACTTTGAGGAAGCATGATTCTATTTGGGTGATTGTGGATTGGCTGACCAAATCAGCCCATTTCATTCCGGTGCTGACTACTTATTCATCGGAGCGGTTGGCGGAGATTTACATTCGAGAGATCGTTCGTCTGCATGATATTCCAGTTTCTATTATTTCAGACAGAGGTACTCAGTTCACTTCGCGGTTCTGGAGAGCCGTTCAGCAAGAGCTAGGTACCAGGGTGGAGTTGAGCACAACATTTCACCCCCAGACGGATGGACAGTCTGAGCGCACTATTTAGATTCTTGAGGATATGCTTCGTGTGTGTGTGATTGAGTTTGGAGGGTCTTGGGATTAGTTCTTGCCATTGACGGAGTTTGCTTACAATAACAATTATCAATCCAGCATTCAGATGGCGCCGTTTGAGGCTTTATATGGTAGGAGGTGCAGATCTCTGGTGGGTTGGTTCGAGCTGGGTGAGGCCACGCTATTGGGCCCAGAGTTGGTGCAGGATGCATTGGAGAAGGTCAAGGTGATTCAGGATAGACTCCGTACAGCCCAGTCCAGATAGAAGAGTTATGTGGACCGGAAGGTTCGGGATGTTTCATATATGGTCGGAGAGCGGGTTCTGCTTCGGGTTTTTCCTATGAAGGGCGTAATGAGATTTGGGAAGAAAGGAAAGTTGATTCCGAGGTTTATTGGCCCTTTTGAGATATTGAGGCGTGTTGGGTAGGTTTCTTATGAGCTTGCCTTACCTCCCAGCTTGGCAGGAGTTCATCCAGTATTTCATGTTTCGATGCTCCGGAGGTATCACGGTGACCCGTCTCATGTTTTGGATTTCAGCTCAGTCCATTTGGACAAGGATCTATCATATTTTGAGGAGCCTGTAGCTATATTGGACAGACAAGTCAGAAAGCTCAGGTCGAAGAACATTGCTTCAGTAAAGGTTCAGTGGCGGGATCAGCCGGCCGAGGAGGCGACCTGGGAGACTGAGCAGGATATGCGCAGCAGTTACCCTCATCTTTTCACTACTTCAGGTATGTCTTTATGATCGTTCGAGGACGAACAAATTTTTAAGTGTAGGAGGATGTGACGACCAGGTCGGTCGTCTTAAGAATTTATGCCCCGATCCCCTGTTAACTGTTTTCCCCAAGTTTATTTCCGCTTAATTGAATTACCGGGACGTTCGACTTTATGTTTCAGAGAGTTTTGAGATATTTAGTCCCTAAAGGAGAGCTTAAGTGTTGGAAAGTTGCCCGTAGTCGGAGCAGTGTGAAGACGACCTCAGAATGGAAATCTGATGGTTCTGTTAGCTCCGTTAGGTGATTTCGGGGTTGGGAGCGTGTTCGGAATGTATTTTGGAAGTCCGTAGCTCATTTAGGCTCGAAATGCCGAAGTTTGAATTTTTGGAGTTTTCGACCGATAGGTGAAATTTTGATATCGGACTCGGAATGGAATTCCGAAAGCGACAACAAGTCCGTAATGTTATTTATGACTTTTGTGCAAAATTTGAGGTCATTCGGACGAGTTTAGACGTGTTTCGGCATCGGATGTGAATTCTAGAAATTTCATAAGTTCTTAGGCTTGAATCTATGCATATTTGATGATTTTGATGTTATGAGATGTGTCTTTAAGGCTCGACCAAGTTTGAATGAAGTATTAGGGTTAGTTGGTAGTTTTGGTTAAGGTCTCGGGGGCCTCGGGTGTGTTTCGGGTGTTCAAACAGAAATTTTTGACCTATAAGTCGTTGCTTGTTTTTCTTCAGATGTGTTTTGCTCTCTGCGATCTCAAGGGTTCACCCGCGATCTCATAAGGTAAAAGTGAGAGGTCCTGCGATTGTTCTCTGCGATCGCAATAGAAGGTCTGCGATCGCAGTGTGTTAGAATCTTGGTCAGCGCGATCGCATGACCAGGACCGCGATCGCATAGCTCTGGGTCCTCAGGGTTCGCGATCGCGTACTGCTTTCTGCGATCGCATAGAATGATCCCAGGTGCGTGTTTCTCTACTCTCCGCGATCGCGACTCCTTGTCTACGATCGCATATAACAAATGCCTGGGCAGCCTTTTAAAGACCCAAATCCGAGGGTTAGCCATTTTTACCATAACTCAAGCTTGAGAGCTCAGATTTGAGAGATATTTCGAGGGTTTTTCAGAGGAAACGATTGGGTAATGATTCTAAACTCCTTTTTACTTATAACCCACTAATCTAATCACGAATTCCTCTTCTAATTTCGTATTTTGCGTGGAAAATGGGTAAGACTTCATAGACCAAATTATTGAATTTTGAGTGGGTGATTGACCTCCAATTTGAGGGATTTTTATATGGTTGGACTTGTGAGAGTAAGAGGGTTCTGAAAATATAAAATTTATCCGATTCCGAGATGCTGGCCTGAGGGGCGTTTTGGTCATTTTACCTAATTTCGCGCCTTAGCTTTGAATTAAATAGTAGGATCAGTTGCTTGAGATGTTATTTACGATATGTAATTGAATTGTATAGATTTGGGCCATTTGGAGTCGGATACTCGTGAAAAATGCGTGGTTTCAAGTTGATATTGAGCCGGTTCGAGGTAAGTGGCTTGTCTAACCTTGTGTGGGGGACCTTTCCCCTTAGGATGTGATATTTGGTTATTGAATGCCTTGTACGTGAGGTGGTGAGCGCGTACTTGTGCTAATTGTTGAAAATCCGGTTTTACTTTAAATATTTAGACTGAATTTCTTTCTTACTTGTTTTATTTTAATTGCGACCATAGTATATGTTAGCTTAGAAAAATCATGCCTAGCTGCCCTAAATTGCCTATTTGCTTAAATTGCTTAAATTGTACTACGTGAAGCATGTTAGGCTAGAATTTAATTGTTGCCTTGTATTTTTGCACTCTAATTCTGAATGTCTTCTTGTTGTGTCTGGTTATTTACTTTGGGACTATGGGACGGTATCCCGCGAGATCCCCCTGCATATTTACTTTGGGACTATGGGAAGATATCCTGGGAGATCCCCTTGCATATTTACTTTGGGACTACGGGACGGTATCCCGGGAGACCCCCCTACATATTTACTTTGGGACTACGGGACAGTATCCCGGGAGTTCCCCCTGCATATTTACTTTTGAACTCTAATAGAGAATGATGTAATACTGAGGAAATCGTCTGGGAAGTAAAGGACTTTGAGAAAAAACCCAAGTCGAATTTAGAGGAAATCGATGCGGTTAATTTGGGGGACTCTGAATAGTCAAAGCGATCTACATTAGTATCCACCTATATGATCCAGACAAAGAAGAGTACATCAAATTTTTAATGAATATGAGGACATTTTTCCCTGGTCCTTTGGCGATATGACAAGGTTGAGCACATCCATAGTGGCCCATAAGCTACGTACCAAGCCAATGCATCACTAGTGAAGAAGAAACTTAGGCAATGCAAGATATATATGAGTTTGAAAATAAAAGAGGATATTACCAAATAGATCAACACCAAAGTTCTTCGAGTGGTTGAGTATTCAATCTGGCTAGCCGACATCATACCTGTACAAAAGAATGATGCAAAGGTCAGGGTATGAATCGACTATTAGTATTTGAACAAAGCAAGTCCTAATGATGAATTCCCACTGACAAACATACATATCTTGATCGATAAATGCGATAAACATGAACTTTAGTCCTTTGTTGATTGTTTTGCATGCCAAATCCAGATGGATGAAGGGGACGGGGAGAAAACTTTAGTCATCACGCCATGGGGTGTGTATTGCTATAATATTATGTCGCTTGGTTTAAATAGCACTGAAGGTACTTATATGAGGGATATGATCCATACAGAGATCAAGGTTATGTGGATGAGACTATCATCAAATCCAAAAAGAGTTCAGATCACATAACAGATTTGAGAATGTTTTTTGACTTCCTATGGAAGTACAACTTGAAGTTAAACCCCGTAAAATGTGCCTTCGGGGTCCCTACCGAGAAAATATTGGGTTTCATCGTTAGCCACCGACTGATCAATTTAGATCCATCAAAAATCAAATCCATCAAATATTTGTTGCCACTTAAGAACAAGAAAGATGTGATGAGTTTCTTGGGGGGTGTCTCTATTATATCAGTAGTTTCATAGACCAATCGACTGTAATATGTGAACCGATCTTCCAGATGTTGAGAAAATATGTTGCAAAATGTCGGACCGATGAATGTAAAAATCCTTTGACAAAATTAAGGACTATATATCCAAATCTCATGTGTTGGCCCCACCAGAGCCCGGGAGACCCTGCTACTGTATTTGTCCATGTTGGATGAAGCATCCGGATACGTCTTAGGACAACACGATGAGACTGGAATAAAAGAGCAAGCCATATACTATTTGAGTAAGAATTTCACACCCTACGAAGCTAGGTATTCCCAAAATCTAAGACATTATTTCTGTGCATATACTACACACCTAATATCGAGAATGGACCCCTCAAATTGTATTTTTCAGAAACCTATGCCTATATGCAATTTTGCAAAGTGTCAAATTCTGATGGATGAGTTCCATATCATCTATGTGACTCAAATGACAGTCAAGGGGCAGGCATTGGTTGATTATCTGGAAAAAAACCTCATGGAAGGAGAATATGAACCATTAGAGACGTATTTGCCCAACGAAAATGTATCATTCATAGGGGAGATATCACAAAACTTTATGATGTGTGGAGATTGTTTTTTAATGTCGCTACAAACTTCAAATTAGTAGGCATCGGGGTTGTGTATATATCGAAAATCGGCCAATACTATCTGGTATCCGCCGAGCTTAAATTCATGTGCACTAACAATATGACGGAACATGAATCTTGCATCCTGGACTCAGATAAGCCATTGACACGAACATCCAAGAACTACTAGATCAGAGATTCAGACCTATTGATACACCAGGTACTCAGAGAATGGGCCACTAAGAATACCAAGATACTACCATACATGCATTGTGCAAGGATTGATCAATAGATTCGCAAAGATCGAATTCAATCGTGTGTTCCCCGGATTCAAAATGAGTTTGTAGACCTGTTGAAAACATTGTAATCCATGATACAACATCCAGATAAGAATTATATTGACCTTATCCCAATAAAGATTCACAAATAGGAGATTGACTTTATCAAGTATGTGCAGAAGTGAACACAAGTGCCAGGTACATGCCGACATGATAAGGTTCCACCTAATGAGCTCAAACTAATGAGTTCATCATTTTCTTTTGCGGCTTGGTGCATGGATTTCATTGGCATAAATTGAGCCTTTCGCCTCCAACAGACGTAGATTTATCTCGGTAGCCATTGGATACTTTACCAAATGGGCTGAAGCTGCCTCCTACAAAGTCGTGACAAAGAAAGTCGTATTGTCTTCTAGTTCGGGGTTCTCGAGTCGATTATCACTGACAATGCTGCCAACATCAATAGTGATCTCATGCAAGCCATGTGCGAAAAATTCAAGATAAATCACCACAACTCTACTGCATACATGCCTCAGACAAATGGATTTGTAGAATCCACTAACAAGAATATTAAAATGATACTAAGGAAGATGATATACAACTACAAGCATTGGCATGAGAAGCTGCCATTTTGTTTTCTTGGATATCGTACCACGATCAGAACATCAGCTTGGGAAACCCCTTATCTACTGGTTTATGGCACTGAAGTTATTATAGCCGCTGAGGTAGAAATATCTTCCTTATGGATCATACAAGAAGCCAAGCTAAGTGATGCAGAATGGGTACATGATCAATATGATAAGTTCGCTCTCATTGACGGAAAAAGAATGAATGCAATGTGCCATGGTCATGTTTACCAGAATAGAATGGCAAAGGCTTTCAATAAGAAGGCAAGACCAAGGTAGTTCACACTGGGGCAATTAGTTCTGAAGTGAATCTTCCCATATCAGGTTAAGTTAAAGCGTAAAGTCTCACCATATTGGCAGGGTCCTTACATGGTTCATCGAGTGTAGACAGGAGGAGCACTCATACTAGTGAAAATAGATGGAGAGATATGGCTAAAGCCATCAATTCAGATATCGTCAAAAGATATTATGTCTAAAATTGTACTCGCATTTTCTTCTTGATGTAACATGAACTATGCTGGACCCGATTCTTGCTTAATAGGGGATACATAGGAAGCCCTGTGGGTTCGGTCACATTAAAATATAATTTCTATTTCCCTCCATGATCAAGAATTAGGGCAAGTTTTGAGTTTCATCATATCCAATATTATCACACCAAGAGTCTCCAGTTGAGTATTATCAGGAAGTATATCAAAGTCGATCCGTAAAAACTGGGGAATAATTCGAATTTTAAGGGAGTCCTCACAATTTTATACAGGATTAGGACGTTGAAATATTTCAAAACGTGTCATGGTTCATGATTCGAAAGAATACAATCTATTTTTATGCATCATCACACATTTTAATAAATGCATTCCATCTATTTTGGTAAGTACAAATGATACACATTTTCAAACTCAAATTTTTTTAATAGCCAAATATTACCTAGGCTAGCTCAAGAGGACGGAAATACCAAGAGCCAGAAGCAAGGGTGAAAGCAGAAAAGAACGAATCAACTTTCCCCTCAACTTACAATACTTATTTGTGCGCTGACGAGCGCAAAACACACACTTAAAATTATGCTCGCAAATCAAATACAGTATAGTATAATATTGTATCCGCATGGATTGAAGTTAAACAGTATTATCGTATTTTCTAGCTTGATTTCTATCCAAGATAATCAACACTTGAGGATTATGTTATTTATACTAAAATTAACTAAGAATCTATTGACTAATGACAATCGCAACAAAGGAAAGCAAGGAAGTTATTAGTGGGAGGAAACATGGGTTGATATGATAGGTGCAAGATGATTGTTTGGGATCTAACTTTAGATAATTCACTTCTAATGTTTAAGTGAGTCTCTCGAATTCACTCAATTATTAGTTCAAAAATTCAGCAAAATCTCCTCCCTCGGTTAAGTCATAACCTCAAGAGATGAACCAATTTAAGCACGTGAAGATATGAAAGAATGCGTAGTGGAGTGGTCTTTAGAAAAATTTCTTTCGATTATTCTCCTAACTAGGTTTAATCAATGATTCAACTAGCCTATTTCGATAACTAAGGAGAATTAATGTACTCAACCAATAATTTAATGCAAAGATATCACAAGTTATGACCATCTCGATTACATGAACAAGTGAATATATATGCAACAATTAAATCAACCAAAACGATTAAATACATAAAACTAGAGTTATAATCCACAAACAATTATCAACACTCCAAATCCATCAAACCTTGAAGAGAATTAATTCAAAGATATTGAGCAATTCATCACAAATATAGTTTAAGTATAGTAAACATAAATTCAATCCAAGAAATTGTACAGCCGCGGCACGCCATGCACCGCTATTGTGGACTTTTCTCAGTGTAAGGATTGAATCTCAATTTTTGACGTCCAGACTTGGTCCTCGACCCCCGAACACAATCCCAGCTTAATCCCTTTCCCTTTTACTCAGACTTCAAAGCTCCATATAGCTCAAATTAGCTCCATAGCAACTACATCACTCGGAATCACTCCTTACAAGCCATAAAACGTATAATTACTGCAAAACATTATCAATTAAAGCTCTAAATAAGTAAAGTGCGGTAAATTAGTGTGCAATAAGTGACTAAAATACGCAATTATAGCCTACGATCAACACCCCACACTTAAACCATTGCTCGTCCTCGAGCAATCAAACTACCCTTCATAAAGACACGACCTTTTTAAACAACTCTCATAACTCATCACACCAATAATATCTAAAACAGATTAAGCACTCTAATGTAACATACTCGCCTCAATATTGGACTCAAAATAACCATGCATTATTTATAACCTGCTCACCTACTCTAACATAGAAGTCAATGGCATTACCTTTCCTTCATGAATTAAGTACCCTCAAACAACAATTGAGAGTAGTTCCACACATAATAAAATTTATGAACAAATAGGAACTCAAGATAGAAAGAATTATATTCCACAAAAGACATACCATAGGCTTTCCCGTAGTGTACTACTTTATGAATCGAGCCCATTTAGTCAAGGATCAAGCATGACTTTATTTGGTTTTAATATAGGCTGTGGGCTGTGTAGGATACATTTGGATAAAAGAATGACTACCCCTCCCTAAGTATTTTAATACATATACATTAACAATTAAACCCCCCACACTTACGTCAAATCATAACTCCACCTTCACAATCAATATACATTAACTCCATACTTCTTTAAGCACAATTACATCAAGAGTCACCACTATCAAGGGAATATTTTGCACAACGATACAACTATTTTTTTTTTCTTATTTTTTTTTCAATTAAAGTGGCTCTTATTTCATTAGCTCCACTCAAAATCCAAACCAACCATCCCACACTTCAACTCTTACAAAGTATATAATGAAGTCAAGTGCTCACGAGAGGTACAAGGTTCAAATAGATGGTAAATTCAAACAAATTGGTAAGACTCCTAATGTGGTTTCCAAAGAAACAAGAATACTGGCTCAAAGGGGTTAACTACAATACATAACTATTATGTGATGACCGACCGGTCGTTTTGAGCTCTAGCAAATTGTTCAACAGTTTGAGGCCGTGAGCAGCTTTGTTTCAGGTATTATGACTCATTGGCGTGGTCAGAATTAAATTTCGAGAAGTTTAGAGTTTATTTGGAAAGAAAATTCTCATTTCAGAAGCCTTAAGTTGGAAGAATCACTAAGATTGGAATTTTGAGTAAACAACCTCCGAATTAGGATTTGAAGGTTCCAACAGGTTTGTATGATGATTTTGGACTGGGGCGTATGTCCGGATCGGGTTTTGGATAACCAGGGAGCATTTTGGCATATAATGTGGAAGTCAACATTTTTGAAGGAATTTTCTAAGTTTGTCTTGAAGCGCATTTCAGTGATGTTGATGTCCATTTGGGATTTTGAGTCTGGAAATAGCTTCGTGTGGTGATTCTGGAGGGAGCGCGATCGAAAGTGAATTTGGATGTCCGTAGGTCATTTTGAAGTCTTTTGTTTAAAGATAGAAATTTGAAGGTTTTTGAGAAATTTGATCGGAAGTGGAAGTTTTGATATCGAGGTCGTAATGCGGTTCTGGAAGTTGGAGCAGGTCCGTAATGTTGAATATGACTTGTGCGCAAATTTTAGGTCAATAGGACGTGATTTGATAGGTTTCGGCATCAGATGCAGAAGCTGGAAATTTCTAAATTCATAAAGTTGGGATTTGGGTGCGATTCGTGGTGTCAATGTTGTTTTATGTGATTTGAGGCCTCGAGCAAGTCCGCATTATGTTTTGGAATAGGTTGGTATAATTGGACGGGGTCCCGGGAGGCCTCGAGTGGATTCCGGGTGGTTAACGAATCAAGTTTGGGAGTTTGAAGAAGGCTGAGGTTGTTGTCATCTGGTGTGATTGCACCTGCGAGAATTTGGCAACAGGTGCGGCTTTGGCGCACTTGCGGAAGTGCAGGTGCGAGGACTAGATGGCAGGTGCGAAGATCGGGCTGGGCAGAATGTTTTAAAACAAGGATTCTTGGTTCATTTTCTTCACTTATTCTATGGCTTAGGCGATGTTGGGAGGCTTCAAACAGAGGATTTATTCATGCAATGTCAAGGTAAGTAACTCCTTCATGCTTCTAAGTTAAATACAAGATTGTATGCATGGATTAGGCATGGAAATTAGTAGGATTATTGGGATTTTTGAGGAAAGACCTAGAAATGGTAATTTGGATTTTTAGCCTCGAATTGAGCATGAATATTTGAGTAAATTGTAAGTAAGGCTATGGGTAGAATATATCTTCGAGAAATTTTGGATTCCGGCACGTGGGCCCGAGGGCATTTTGGTCATTTCACTAAGCGGGTTTGGGAAATTATATAATTTGGAATTTGTTGCAATATTAGAGTATATTTTCATTGGGTTGTTGTTGTTTGGATAGTTTTGGGGCGTGGTGCATCCGTTTGGAGTCATCGGAAGGGCTTGGAGGCCGGTTATGGAATTTCGGAGCGAGGTAAGTCTCCTTTTCTAACTTTGTGAGGGGGAATTGCCCCCTAGGTGAATTAATTAAGTATATTCTATTATCTTCGGGGGGATACGTACGCACGAGGTGACAGGAGTCCGTGTGTAGCTACTATTATGCCATGTCCGGGTAGTCTAGGACCCATTAGCATGCCTTATGTGTTTTACCTGTGATCCTGCCTGTAATATTAAACTGCTAATATAATTGAAATCGTAATTTAATAGGTAAAGAAGACTAGAGTTCATTTTCCTAATCATCTAGAAAGAGAATTGATTCCTTTGTGGATAATTGTGTACCTGGTAGGGTTGTATTATGGAATATCACTAAACTTGACAAATGAGTTTCAAAACAAAGATTTAAAAACTATATTTCATGTTCCTTTAAGAAGGATTTTTGCCACTTTCCTGAGAACAACTGCTTCTTGATAAAAATAAGGATTTATTATGTGGATATGTGTACATATGAGCACCTGAGTCGCAGGTATGATTCGCGAGCAGGCTAACCTTATTATTTGTATGTATAACCGCGTCGCATGATCGATTCACGAGCGGGGCAGATAGATGCATCTATGGTTCGAGTTGTTTGACCCTTCGGCAGTGCACAATTTATTATTGTTGGTCTGCGCCGTTCGACCCTCGGCATTGCTTGCGCATGATATTTACTGCGTAGTTTCTATGATTTTTACCTGATTATTGGCTTGGGATTTTAAGTTTTCAATTGAAATGACAGAAATTTAAAGTTATTAAAAGATTTTGGAAGAAGTTGTTCCTTCCGTTGATTAATTGTTATTTGACTAAATCACCCATGTTGATAATTGTTATTAATATGACGAAGGTATAAAGTGTTAAATGAGAACGGAGTTGACAATGCTATCCATGTTTTTAATAAATTGCCTAGGATAATCATGCTTAGTGTCGCACTTAAATATTCTAAATTGACCTTTAGCAAGTGTCTAATTTGACCTCTCGTCACTACCTTTCCGAGGTTGGGCGGGTGACTTACTGAGTACACTATGTTTTTGTTCTCATGCTACTGTGCATTTTATTGCACAGGTACTTTCATAGCAATGTGGAGGATTCAGAGACCTTAGGCGAGCTGTAGCATCCGGAGGCGATCCGCAACTGACATAGTCTCCCTCGTTCTGTATTTGTTTTCATTTTTAATTTTCCTAGTCCAGTTTGTATTTCGGACATGCTTAGTGATGATTGTATAAATTCTTAGAAATAGCTCATGTACTTGTGATACCTGGTTCTGGGATGTGTTGGGACATATTTGCTAAAGTGTAATATTTAAACTATTGTTTACTTTACAAATTTTTATTTAGTTAATATGTAATAAAGTGCAAGGAAATGTTTTTCATAAAATGTTTAAACCAGAAATTATTTCGATTAAGATGATTGGCTTGCTTGACAATGATGTCCGGCGCCATCACGACCTTATGGATTTTGGGCCGTGACAACATGGTATCAGAGCGCTAAGTTCCTGTAGGTCTCACGAGTTATGATAAAGTCTATTAGAGTATTGCAGGATCGGTATGGAGACGTCTGTACTTATCTTCGAGAGGCTACAGGTCTGTTAGGAGTACTTTCCTTCTTGATTCCTCATCGTGTTATTTGATTCCTTTGAGGATTATGCCTATGTTCATTCCTACTCAATCTTACACGTCGCGAAGCGCTCGCTATGAATCATAAAATTTGAGGAATTGAAAGAATAATATGTTGTTTCAGCTCAGTAGTTGTGTTTCTGAGAGCTTTAAGGCTATGCTCAGGTAGTGATGATGCTTGCGATTGGTGGTCGCGCGATTTCGATATTATGATAGAATTCTTTCCCGTATGTTGAGGATGATGAATGGTTTGAAGGGAGGTCTTCTCATAGTGTGATTTCGAGCGTGCCGGCAGAGGAAAGGCATTTGCATTATGAATGGTCCGGTTGGGGTTGATAAGGTAGTAAGGCTTGGTGTCTTCAAGTAAGGTGGAGTATTCACCTGTGACGTGTCATCGCCGTCATTTATCGAATGGAATGTGTTAAGTTTTTCGGTGCTATGGGTTCTTCGGTTGCGTGGGGTCAGAGTATTGAAGAATGCAGTTAGTAGAGACCGTGAGGCGCGATGGTTCAGTACCAGATAAGTGTTGATAATGAAGACAACTAGAGAAAGATGATCTTCGAAGAGTTTGAAGTCATGGTGATCTGCTGGTTTGAGAGCTACAGAGAATGATCCTGAAGTGAGGCTAGGCAGTGGTTCCATTTCTAGGAGTTCAGGTGTAAGAAGCGGAAGTCAAACAGTCGCAAAGTGGGGGAACGACAACATAGCTTGGAATTTGAAGATATTATCGTGCACTTAATGGATGTCCATGAGGAGCGGATGGACTAGTAAAGTTGGTAAATGAAGCAAGGCATAAGATGGGGTATTGAAGTTGCAGAGAGCGGTCATTTCGGCGTCGTTGGAAGGTGTCCGCGGGTGATTTCCATAGGTGGGATATCTCATGTGAATAGGTTAGTGGTGGATGGTTGGCAGGTCTCTGTGAGGGGTTCTAGTGGCTATCTTGTAGGAGGCAGAATGTGTGAATGATGCTAGAGAATTTGAGTATTTAGGGAGTGCTAGCAAGATAATTAGGAAGAATTGGACGGATGGGTTGAGCAAGATCGTGTTCTCAAAGGAGAAAGGATTTCGACAGGGTCTAGAGTGGTGCAAAGAGTGCTTCGGGCTAATTGGGGGTGTCCCACCATCGACAGTTGGGTTGCAAGATTGTATTATCATAGGGTTGTGGATTTTCGGCATGTTGGAAAGTTATTACAGCTAAGGGAAATGAGTAAAATGGTGATTGTGCGTGGGATTTGATGAATGTGTGTGGAAGTTGGCCCTGTCGGACCACGGTTAGGCTTTGGAAGATCCAGAATTTTCTTAAGGCATAGGTGAATTGTCAGGATAGTGACTCGGTCACGTGTTTCCTTGAAAGGGGTGTTCATGTGCTAGAAGATCCTTGGAGTTGATTGTATTCGGGACCAGTCAGAGTGGGTGACTCTCAATAGCAGTCCTAGTAAGTTCAAAAGTTAAGAATGCGGCGTTTAAGAGTTTCAGGCAGCAGTATGATCGATAATCGAGCTTTTGCAGAGTAATTTTTGAAAAATAGTAAGATGGCTAGAATGTTCTATGATATGTTTCAGTGTGCAGGATAGTATTGGAGGAGTGAGAATAAAAAAACTCCAGATTGTAGAAAGATTATCAGGAGGTTATGAAACGGGTTGCGGGATTTAGGCAGCATAGTCTCGTGAGTCAAGGTCACTGGGGATGAATGAGGGTTGAGTTTACTATGAGTTGAAGGAAGTTGCTATTATTCTTGAAGAAATTGAAGATGATTAAAGAAGATAGGTTGATTAGCCATGGTTGAAATGGCATGTTTGCGGCAGTGATAAGTTCCTTTGATGTGATTAAGTTATGCATGTGGTTTGTGCCGGTGTGCGGGGCTTGTCTGCCGTCGTAACAGATTTCATGTGGGAGCATTTGAATGCTATGGCCTATCAGGTGTAGGCGGATACCGGAACGGTTATGGTGGTATAGACTACTACTTAAGGATTTGCATGTTGGGTGATTGTGGAAATTCACTTGTGTGTTGAGATGGTACTCTTGAATTGAGTTAATTAAAAGGTTTCTATATGATGAAGTGTTCACCCTGTTGGTGGTTTAGAAGTTATGATGGAATTCTTGCGCTACCTCATATTGGCATGTTAGGTGCAGTAAGCTGTATGTAACTGGGAGTAAGAATCGAGATTGCTGTTCGGTGATGATAAAGATGTCATGAGCTCGGAAGAGCAAGAAAAAGTGATTCAAAAGTTCAGAGTAAGCTGGTGTTATCTTCAGTGTCACCTGATATCGATATCGGTGTGGTCGGTGTTATGGATGGGCAAACTTGTTTCCTTGTGTGGAAGGTCGTGGAAGCATGACCGCGAAAAGATTGTCTAAAGTATGACATGTAGTCACTTGATGGATTGAAGATTTGGACTGAGTTTAAAGAAGTGCAATATTGCTTAATTGAGAATTTATGCCTGGAAGGCGTTCAATTCATTTGGTTATGGATGGTGGGGTATTTGTCCCGGCTATGATGGTTGTTCTTGCGTATTATGAGAGAAAGTGGGTTAATATGGACCCAGGTAAAAGCTATTAGCTTAGTTTGGTTCGAGCAAGGTAGAATCGATGTTGTGGATGGATTTAAATATGATTATGGGCTCTGTATGAGCCATGCATGTTCATTTCAGTAGAGCGCTTTTCATGGAAAGGTACTAGAACAACAGTTGTTGCTCCGTCTTCGTCAAATTCATGCGATATTGTGACTTGTGCCGTGTGATTTGTGAAACGGCTTGATAATTTCTTATGTGTTGAGATCTCCGTGTAGTGATGATGTTAGTGAGCACGATAACTCTTGAGATCCAGAGTATATATATATATATATATATATATATATATATATATCGCACCTCAGTTGTTCTTGAGTTTTGTAGCCTACGGCTTTATCAGTCTCCCCAGGATGGTATTATGCATTTATCGTGCTTATGATCGATATTCAGTAATTTGTAATAGTGAGCAAATTAGCTCCGTATATATATATATATATATCTTCTTATGTAAATTTTATGTTATTCGGATCGGGTTGAACGCCGCAACAGTGTGATGATGAGTAAGGTCCCTATATTTATTCTTTCTTATGTTCTACTTACTATTTTCTGAGAAAAGTTCATATTAGTTGCGTGAGTTGAATAGTTCCTTCCTAAGTCATTTCTTATTTGTCATGTTCGAGTTACGGACTATTGACGCAATGTGGTATCATGTGAGGCTGTTGGTCATGTTTGGGGTGACTTGTTTGTATTGGTAAAAAAGAGTTTGACACGTAAGCCAGCTTTTGACAACTCAGCCGGTCACGTGGACACAGGAAAACACGACAGCTGGACGTAACTCTTTGAAGAGGTACGGTACAAAGAGGCACGGTTCAGTAAACCCACGAACTTATCAGCCACGGGAAATTCAACTTGATCAAAACGGGAGAGAGGCACGATTAGAATGAATCTAGACAAAGCTACTGGCAGATTCAATGATCCACAATTGATTACTCGAACGTTATGTAACTGAACCCCTATTACCGTTATCCTTTGTAACGCCTCATTAATGTCATAATTAGTCATTAATGAGTAACCATAGCAGGAGTCGTACGTTATAAGAATCTCCTATATAAGGGAGGGTAATACAACTTGAAAAGGCATCTGACTCTCGATTACAATCAACTTCGATCTTTTATTTCTGTAATATTGTCTATTATTCATTTTTCCCATTATCTTGATTATTAGTAACCCATATTCATCTTAAAAATAAGCTTTAGTCAAAGGGTCAAATTCTTTGGTTAAACAAATTGGTTCCGTTCCCGGAAATCTGATAATCTTTGTTTACTTTCCAAGTGATATCCTTTGAATTATGTCAAACTCCAACGACAACAACCAACAAAGAAGTGGAACCCCAGTTCCATCACCTTCAGGAACCCCACGTGGTTTGAGGGAAGAATCCCCAGAAATATCCAATAACAACCATGGCAATAATGATCACTCTATGGAACAAGATCATGTAAAGCAAATGATTGCAGAGTATGTGAGCCAAGCTTTGCAAGAATTTGCGAGAGGATTACCAGCAGCGTTGCCTACACCGACAACACCACCCCCAATAACACCATCATCATAGAACATCCTCAATCTGGGTTGGCAAACTCAGGAAGAGGAGATACTCCTAATGATCTCTCAAAACGAGACTAGGTATATCTAATGACTCAGAATTACAAAATTTAGATGAAGGAGCAGAAAGACCGCATCAAACAAATTACTGGAGTATCATATGTCATCAAAGGCATCGATGTTGATAGATATTCTCAACAACCGTGGAAGCCAAGTGCGGCACCTTTGCCTATACCCAAGAAGTTTAAAATGCCTGATGTTCCCAAATATGATGGAAAAACTGACCCACGCGACCATGTGACTGCTTTCACTACTGGGGTAAAAGGCAACGACTTAACGAAACAAGAGATTGAATCAGTCCTTGTCAAAAAATTTTGGGAAACACTTACCAAAGGGGCTCTAACCTGGTATTTTCTTCTCCCTGAAAATTCTATTGACACTTTTGCTGAGCTTGCAGATTCATTTATAAAAGCACACTCTGGTGCACAAAAAGTTGAGAAGAGAATGGAAGACATATTCAAAATAAAACAAGGAGACACGGAACTACTCCGTGAGTTTGTAGACAGGTTTCAACGAGAAAGAATGNCACCAGGAGATTTAAGGAGAATCTAAGAGAATTCCCCTCTACAACATGGAACGATGTATATAACAGGTACAACAGTAAACTCATAATAGAAGAAGATATCATTGCTCGTTCGAGAGATGAAGATCATTCCATAACTAGACGTCCTGAATCAGACAGAAGATCAGGTAAAAATAGGTACGATCCTTACTTAGGACCCTCGAGATGCGATATCCGCCCCAGGTTCGAAAACACTAGGTCGGACTATAGACTACAAGGAAGAGATCTAATCTCATCCTCGTCTAGATCCAGAAAGGATCGAGATGAACGACCTAGAGGTAGTACTCAAATTAGGGATCATACCTTTAATGTAAGTACTACTAAACTTGTCTCAATATTGAGGAACATGGGAGACAAGGTTAAGTGGATCAAAGAGATGCGGTCAAATCCAAATAGAAGAAACCCATATCACTGGTGTGAATTTCACAACGATCATGGGCAAAAAACTGCAGATTGCAGATTTTTACAAGGTGAAGTAGAAAATTTGTTAAAACAGGGCTATTTAACATAATTGTTTAGTGATAAGGGTAAACAAGCATATATGAGGAACATGCAGGAGCCCCCAAAGCCTTCTTCTCCAAAACGAACCATTAACGTAATACACGGGGGTGAAGAAGTAAACAGAGTGATTTGCAAAACAACCACAAAGTTCACAATTACACACGGGAAACGTGCTCGTGGAGAAGACGATATAACCTTCGATGATGAAGATAGCAGCGGATTGATGCTTCCGCACAACGATGCTCTGGTAATATCTCTACTTATTCATGACACTAATGTGAAAAGAGTATTGATTGATCAAGGCAGTTCAGTCAATATCATTTTGCTAAGAGTCGTGGAAGAAATGCTACCGGGGAATCAAGTAATCCCAAAAGCACGAGCCATATCCGGGTTTGATAACTCTACGGTTATAACAAAGGAGAAATTGAGCTTAACACTTATGTTGGGGGGGGGATAAAAAGATCTAGGTTCCAAGTCATCGACACTCACATGGCTTGTAACATGATCATTGGAAGGCCATGGATCCACGACATGAAAGCGATACCCTCCACGTTGCATCAGGTAATTAAATTTCCCTCTGAATGGGGGATTCAACATATCAAAGGAGATCAGCAGACCGCAAAAAATATAAATTCTGTGGTACACTACAACAAGAAAATTGAGGAGGAAGAATTACGAGATAAGGAAATCTCCCAAACAGGTAACACCGCCCAAACATACATGAAAAAAAATTACTGCCCAAATAGGTACGCAAGATATTATTGCTGAAACAGGCACGAAAGAAAATACTTACGAGAAGAAGAGTCAAGTTACCACGGAAGGTGTACTATACCACACAAATGCAGATTCCAGACCGGACGTCATTCATGAACCAGAGGAAGATGAGCACATCAAAACAACTACGGAAAAGCTCGAAACTGTTTTGTTATCTGAACAAAAACCTGAGCAGAAAGTGTATATAGGCATGAGGCTAAGCCCCACTAGAAGAGGTAAGTTAATTGATTATTTAAAGGCTAACGCATACTGTTTTGCGTGGTCCTACTCAGATATGACATGCATCCCACCAGAAGTGATGACTCATAAACTAAATGAAGATCTACCCTTCGTACCTGTTAAGCAGAATAAAAGAAAGCAAGGACCATTCAAGAACCAAGCGATCGACGAAGAGGTACAGAAACTCTTGAAGATTGGTTCGATACGAGAGGCAACGTATCCTAACTTGTTGGAAAACACCATGGTAGTACCTAAAAATAATGGCAAGTGGAGAGTATGCGTAGATTATACTGATTTAAACAAACCATGCCCCAATGCGTAGATTATACTGATTTAAACAAAGCATGCCCCAAAGATTCATTCCCATTGCCTCATATAGATCAAATGATTAATGCTACCGCAGGTCATGAACTATTAAGCTTTCTAGATGTATATTCTGGTTATAATCAGATTAAAATGGATCCTTTAGAAGAGGAAAAAACCTCCTTTATCACGAATAAGGGAACTTATTGTTATAAAGTCATGCCTTTTGGCCTAAAAACGCTAGAGCCACCTATCAAAGGCTAGTGACCAAGATGTTCCAGGAACATCTAGGAAAAACGATGGAGGTGTACATCGATGACATGTTGGTAAAAGCAACATAAGCACAAGACCATTTCCAGCACCTATCTACTACTTTTGATATTTTACGTAGGTATAATATGAAGTTGAATCTAGAGAAATGCACTTTTGGAGTGCAGTCAGGAAAATTTTTGGGTTTCCTCTTATCAAACAAAGGAATAGAGGTAAATCCCGCTCAAATTAAAGCCATAGAGGAAATACCTGATGTTTTAACAAATAAAAAGGATGTTCAAAGACTGACATGAAGAATAGCAGCTTTGGGGAGGTTTATTTCTAGATATTCTGAATTTTTTTTTAAATTCTTCTCAATTCTCAAATAACAGAATCAGTTCGAATGGACTGAAGAATGTCAGCAAGCTCTCAAGAACCTGAAGATTTATCTATCGAAACCAGCACTGCTTTCAAAGCCAAAAGAAGGGGAAAGATTGTACATCTACCTGGCTATCTCAGAAATTGCTGTAAGTGCAGTATTGGTAAGAGAAGAAAAAGGTAAATAATCACCTATCTATTATGTAAGTAAAACTTTCGTAGATGCTAAGACTAGATATCCACATTTGGAAAAGTTAGCTTTAGCTTTAATAATGGCATCTAGAAAATTACGACCCTATTTTCAATGCCACCCAATCACTGTTGTGACATCATATCCTTTAAGAAATATTCTACATAAACAAGAATTGTCAGAAAGATTAGCCAAATGGGCCATAGAACTAAGTGAGCATGAGATAATTTATTAACCTAGGACTGCAATTGAGTCTCAAATACAAGCTGATTTTGTTGCTGACTTTAGTAATGGCATTGTATCTGAAGTAGAAAAAGAGTTACAACTCTTTAACAGTGTTAATCTAGGCATGTTGATCTTGTTCACTAATGGTTCTTCAAATGTAAAAGGCGCTGACTTAGGCATAGTCTTGATATCACCCACGGGTGAAAAGACACGGCAAGCTGTAAAGTGTTAATCATATCACTAACAATGAAGTAGAGTACGAAGCTGTTATTGTAGGGCTTGAACTTGCACGGGAGCTCTCAATCGAGCAAATTGTGATCAACAGTGATTCCCAACTGGTAGTAAATCAGATATAGGGGACTTACATTGCACGAGAGACTAGAATACACCGGTATCTTGAAAGAGCACGGGAGCTCGTGAGACAATTCAAAATATGGAAGGTAGTGCAAATACCTAGAGAAGAAAATGAAGAGGCAGATGCATTAGCTAACCTCGCAGCAGTCACGAAAGTAACGAACAAAGACAATACAATGGACAGGAATGAGGTAACTTTCAACAACCTAACCTGGGATTGGAGAAACGAAATTCTTAATTTTTTGCAGAAGGGCACCGTGCCTGAAGACAGGAAAGCGACTCAAGCACTACGCCGCAAAGCTGCATGGTTCTGCCTTATTCGCAACTTACTTTATCGCAAGATGTTCGGGGGACCCCTAGCTAAATGCCTTGG